>JAGDQP010004189.1:0-87188 GCA_022664845.1 Lepisma saccharinum
TGAAAAGTTATCTTTTGATACAAGTTTACATGAAATATGATCATGAACTGTATAGTTAGAAACAAATTAATACCTACGTGCATATTTACGCTAATCAAGACTTGCCACAGTGAAATATTTCAGACGCATACTTTCAATATAAGCTTTAGCAACTGATTACAAATAATTTCAGATTCAAGTTAACTGAAAGCAATTATTCTATTCCAGAAATGTCATGTACTAGAAATTATTAACGATGTGATTTCAGATTTTAGATCCTCAAGACAACCTCTCAAAACACTTTATAGTATCAAAATTACTTGATACTATACCATATTTTTTTTTATATAAAATTAGAATCCATTTGAGAAATGTATGTACGTAGTTCCGTTTCCAAACTCTTATCAATTATACTTTTCTAGTAAAAAGTAAATCTTGGCTTGTAACGATTCATCTACATACACTAAAAAGTATGCAGATACTTGTGGACATTTACTTGTGGGTTACAAGTGTAGACGACTACACTATTATTTCGAGAAACAGAATCACTAGTAATACTAGTCACATTGTGATACTAGTCCGTTGACTTGTAGCTAGCTTTTTACAACTGTAAGTTTGAGAAACAGGGACTTGTGAAGCGAATTGATATTAATAGTGTAGAGACTAGTAAAACTGTTCCAAAAGTTTTGAGAAACCGGCCGCTGAACATAGTAATACTATTTCTGGGGTTATAGCTTCAGCTAAGAACATTAGTCCAGTGGAACGACGTAAGACTACTGAGTATTGAAAGTGATTAATGTAGGTTCGAACCTCTCTTCTTGCCGAAAATATTTTTACAAGGCAAAAGTGAACAATAGAATAGACACTTCTGTTCGTGAACGTCGAATACTAATAAATGTGGAAGCAGCTAGCCGAATTCCCTTTGGTAGGAACGTCCTTGTAGAAAAAGAAGACGACGACGAATATTGGTTGGAAGATTCATACTAAAGTATCTGTGTATTAACAGTGCAGATACGAAGAAGTCATTGACCTAAAGCGTCAAGTTTTCTTGTACGGTACTTCTTTAACACAGGACAACTGTAACATGTGTTGCGGAGAATTTTAGAAGCGAAATGTGTGGTGCAGTGGTTTCGTCTTCACCTTTCATTCTGGTGACCTGGGTTCGATTCGCAGTTAGCGCCATATTTTTTCGACTAAACTGGTACCTTCAACTATTTACAGAACTCAATCAGAAATTCTCTTTGGGTCTGAGAGAAAAGAAGCATCACTAGCTAGAATCAGAAAGTAAACCTTGTGTTTGCGTTTGTTCTTTAGGTAATAATACATCAATCTAGTTTCAAGGTTTTCATTGATCTTTCTCTATCCTTCTCTTTCTTTCCATGGCTTAATCAATTATTTTTTTCTCTTTCTCTCTTACTAATTCCTTCTCCTACACACACTCTCTGTCATTATGTGAGTGTGTGTGTGTTTATTCTATCTCTGCAGATTATTATAAACATTATTTTATTCGTGTTGTGAGGAAAATTGCCCGGTACTACTTCAGTCAGGATAGATGGTCGTACTAACAGCTTTCGATTGCTAAGCCAACGCTATAGCAACTGAGCTACCGTCACTTGATCGATCTCGGTCTCCATGTCGATCCATCAACACGGCATTAAGAAGCAATATGCCGATTCACAGAGCGACAGGTTTATATATTTTACTCGTTGGGTTTGCATCTTATTTATAGCTTTTAGGCACCTATGGATCACTCCAAGATAAGGTTTTGTGAAATGCGGTAGGGAGTAGGCCAGGACGTAAAGTGAAGGTATCATCCCGGTACATGCCTGGTGTGGCTGAGGAAAACACTGGGAAATCCTAAGTCAGGACAGTCAACCGCTGGTACCGAACCGAGGACCTCCCGAATTCGAAACCAACACTCTCCAAAGTTAGATATGTTAGCCGTTTGGAACGAAACATACTCATATCTACGTTTATCACATGCACGCACACACACATATATTTTTCTGGAAAGGGAAAGATCTTAATTTATCTCAGATATTCTCCATACGATGCTCAAAGATTCATACTTTTATTTGTATCTGTTGATCATCAATATATATATATATATATATTCCTCCCTTCGGAGAAAGACCTCATCCACTAGTGGATTGAATATGACTGTGATATATATCATGCAACATATTTTGTGTATTTTGCTGCTAACATCTTCTTTGTAACGTAAATGACAACATAATATCAGAAATTATAAAGCATAAATATCGTGCCCCATTTTAAGAACTGATAGAAACAGACGTTTTGTCTTGTCTTTCGTGCATAACATTAGTGTTCTATGGAATACTCGATTCATTAAGAAAGAAATAATTACCTAGTAACCATAGTTTTCAGCGTTCATTTTCGTTTCTTCATGTTCGGTAAGGAATTTTTTTACTGGACAATTTAAATTAAGTCTTTGAGTAAATTTCAACTAATGGCCCAACTAAAGTAAAATTGCGTTAGGTTCCCTGTTTTGCTGTTTCAAATGCGATCTCTCACTTTTTTTTCATTCTTTCGTACATACTACAAGAAACCACAAATATCTTTCCAGAAGCCAGGACATGCGATAATGATTTCTCTTAAAGAAAAGAAAATTCCAACCCTTGCTCGCTCACTCACACTCTCTCAGAATCACACACCGCCGACTCAACGTTAGTTGGGTGGTCTATCTTGTAGGCTTAGAGAAAAATCGTGTATAACAAAGTCATGTGAACATAATTTTGGCCATGATATTACAGCGAAAAAAAAGCACATGGACAAGTTCGACAAAGAGGAAATCAGACTATCACACGTAAAACATAGAACATCATTTCAAAATCTCTTGCCCTTTTATGATAATTTGGATACCTGAGATAGAATACTTAAGAAATAACTACCACTCGATACATCTGGAAGGTAACAGGCAACGAAAGAGTGACGACTACGTACATTCATCGCAAAAAAAAAAAAAAAAACAGTATTTGGACAATCCAATACTACTCTCGAAATAAATGTTCTAGGTATCCTTTTGTGTACAAGAGCAGTCTACTTAGTGCATTGAAGCAATCCACACGGTGTCAGGCAAGCCAAGCTTGTTGGAAAGTCATGCTTTACCGTTGGATACATCATAAAGAAACGTAAAACAGAGCAATTATTGCGGAATAGAATCAGTTCTGGCCAACCTGGAAAATTAACTGCCCGAAATGAAACTTACTTTCTTCATTCTGTGAACAATACTCAAAAAATTAGTGCTAAAGATTTGGCTACTTCACTCGCCCAGAATATGTAAGTTAATGTTAGTAATTCACTGAACAACCCAGCATTCTTTGAAACAATTGGGATTTAGAAGATGTGTATCCAGGGTATGAATACTGGCCACTCTATTAGTAATTACACAACCTCAAATGTTAAGAGACCCTACAACATTTTTATCAGTTAAAACAATGTTCTGCTTTGTGAAAGCTTCATTCTTCTTTCGCCACACGTCCTGATATCCATCACTATAAGTTTATCTTAGTCGATGAGAAAAAAAATCTAGAAAAAAATGAACTTTTTCCAAAATTCCAGGCACTCATATTGATATTTCTTAGAAAATTAGAATTTCTTCTTTCTGCTTTCTTCTGATATGTATGTTTTGTTTCTGATTACACATCTTCTGAATCCCATTTTTTTTGTTCACATCTACACATCTGTAACATTAACTTGCATATCCTAGGCAAGTGAAGTAACCAAATCTTTAACACTAATTCTTTGAATTTTGTTCACAGAATGAAGAATGTAGGTGTCATTCCGGGCAGTTAGTTTCCTTAGTTGACCAGAACGAATCCCCAATAATTATTCTGTTTTATGTTTCTTTATGATGTATCCAACGGTAGAGCATGACTTCCGAACAAGCTTGGCTAATGGCTATGTCTCAGTACCTTTTACCTTCCGTACGTAATTTGAAATTAAAGTGAGCCGTTCCAATGTTGTTCAACTCACTTTGTTCCTTATGCTGCTTCTTTATGCCTGACACGGTGTGGATTGCTTCAATGCACCACGCAGAGTGGTACACAAAAAAGATTTCTAGAACATTTATTTCGAGAGTAGTATATGTAACCGGGTGATCCACCGCTAACATGTGGACAAAACTAAAAACAATAATGAAGTGTGTTTGGAGGGCTAGAGTATCGCTGCGGTCGAGCATAACAGATGTCGCCCGCGCATCAACCCCGTTAATGTGTGTTTACGATTGTAATTGTATATATGTAAACATACATATGATTTAATGTTAATGAACATTCTTTATCGTTCCACTCAGAAGAAACAAAAACTCATTCCTCGCTTAACAATTCTGGAGCAATGGAAGCTCCCAGCTTGTAGAAAGTTGTGAGATGTATTTCAGTGACCCAAATGGGTGTGTAACTGGAAATCAGACGATCTAATAAACATACCTTTCATATTGGAAGGTAGTTTTTTACTAATATTTTTGCTTTTCAGGATAAATTGGCAATTCCTGAGGTTAGAATACCCTTATGGGATATTCCTATTCAGTTGTAATTGCTCTATGAACTGAGACCTATCTTTGGTTATTTCCAAGTTCATTCAGCATTCGCTTTAGTGGTGATGATCCCTTTCGTTGGAGATTCCCACTGTAGGTGAAACTTGTTTGAGCGGACAATGGTCGTGGATAGGTTCTCGATGGTGGCCAGTATACTAAAAACAGGCGAATAATTCATTATTCAGCAATATACAGGACGATACAATATATATCGACTGTTATAGTATGGGGTTGTCCAAATACATTTTTTGCCATGAATTTACGTAGTTATCACTCTTTCGTTTCCTGTCATATTTTGCGTGTGATAAGTCTGCTTTTCTCTTTGTCGAAGTTGTCCAAATATTTTTTTCTCACTGTAGGTGAGACAGAAGCTTCTTGAACCATGCCTGTCGAGATCGAGAATATATATTTGTCCAATAAAACAGTAGCGCGGTGGAAGGGTGAGCCGGACAGAAAGAGAACCACATTTGGGAAAGCTGAATAACTCCTCTGCATAGACTAACATTAATTCATGTCATTTCCTAAGCTTATTTTCTAGTAACAGCAGAAACTTTGTTCTTAACATAATATGCTCTAGTGATTTTTTTTTACGTGATACAAACATTGTTAAATTCTGTAATAGCTAGGCCTGGGGAAGCCTTCATAATGACTATATGTATACTATTACATTTTTTTTATGGATATACACTATTTGGCAAAATATGAATTGGATTTGTATCATATGTGCCTTCTTAGACCCTTATCTGGAAACAAAATGCCCCCCCCCCCCCAAAGTTACAAGGAAATCGGCGCCCTTGTTACCGTTGTTTTTTTCTGCTGCCTTAAATTGATGTTTGATAAATAAAAAAGTAATACATGATTGACCGTAATATAGAAGTCACTAAAACCAATTTGAATTTTCCTAAAGACTTCGAAACAATGTGAATAACATTATCGAGTTTAAAGCAGTTAATTTACAAACTAAAAATATATTTCACTGCAATTACAAATAGAATGGTTAGTTATGGGAGAAGAACAAATGTGATATTTCTAAATGTGTTCGCTTAATAAAAGTAAAGAGAAATGTGGGGATTCGAACTCATAATCTTCTGCGTAGAAAGCTAACTCGCTAACCACTACACTATGGTAAATATAGCGAAAATATTTTTCTCATTTCACTACCCATTAATTTTTACGTACTGAGTATGTTTCTGTTTTAGTATTATCGAATAGGATTGTCTTTCCCCAAAATTGTCTTTTATTACTATGTCTGCTATGTATGAGAAGTATTCTGGAATATACAAACAAAACATATCTATCAAAGAATCTGAGTACAAGTAGTTGAAAGTTTCCATATGCACTACACGTGTGCATGTGCATTGCGAAATTTTTCATAGTTGGAAAATTCTAAACCAGCGCCTCCAACAAGTGGGATTTACTTTCTTGAAAGATAGTACATATCATTCCTGACGCTTTTTTGGTGTATTTTGCTAACAGAAAAGTTTTAAAGTTCTGTTTTCTCATTTTTAACTATACATAACGCTATAAATTTCACAGTATAGCTTAGTCTTTCGATAGCCTTTGCTTTTACAAATGGCGAAGACCAATGTTGACTAGTAGCCATGCCCATGATGCATTGTAAATCGCTCTAAAAAGACTGGAACTCAAACTGATCTACAAAGATGAGAAAATTCACTCCTAAACGATGAGAAATTGAAGCACCAAATCACTCTAAAAAGATGAGAAATCGCTCTTTCACCTTTGACGACTCAATAGAAAACCGCTCTTTTAAGAGTGAAAAAATAAATTACATCGAAAAGAGCGAAATTCCATCTAGAAAGAGTACATTTTCCATCCAACGCGATAATGTTTTGTTAGAAACCACTCTTTTTTTATCGAACATTCCGCTCGAAAAGGAGCGGCTTTTCCATCCAAAAAGAGTGAAAATTCCGCTCTTTTGATTTAGTGTGTAGACCTATACTGAATAATAAATGACACATATTTTTTCCTTATCGACTAAATTCCATAATTACAATGTCAAATGAGGGGAGGGGGAGGTGAAAAACAATTGCGCACATATTTTTTAGCTTATCTGTTCTCCTAGATACGGGGTGAATAAAATAATTATTTTTAACTCAATGGACATTTCCGTTTTCCCCGTCCTTATATATTTTACAATTTGTTTGTTGTGTATATCAGATTAAATAATATATAATGTTTTTGAAATTTCAGCGCTACGGTTTTCCGTTACGTAGATATATAGCATGAAATACTGAGAATTGAATCTCCTACGTCATACAACGAAAATCATCCTCTGATTGGTTTGACGTAATCAATCCGTTGTATTTCCATAGCTATATGCTTCTCTCTAAGTTACGTTCCTTATTCAGAAGTTTAAAGACGAAAAAACAAAAAAGAGAAAGAACATTTACTTCATCACTTAACGAAATAATTAATGTACCAATCTGCAGAACACACTTCAATAAGTTTAAACACCAAAACATGTTTTTAATAACTGAAATTGCTCGAAACAATAACAGGGGGAAGTCTTAACTTGCAGTGCTTTTCTTATCGCTGGTTTGTGTTACGTTTCGTGTCTTGACAATTTGGCGCAATTGGTTGGCACATGTAAATTTTTAATTTTTTATACTTTCACCTAAGGCTGTTCGAATCCTATCAAAGGCCGTGATTTATTCTACTTCACGAAACGCAAGAGTAACTTCAATATAAAAGTTTCAATTTACGTTTTTGTTTCTTACATGCTTTTATTAATACATATTACAATGACATATTAAAACTATTCAATATATTCGGGCTACAAGTAGTACATTAAATTGTTAACATATGGCAGTAACAAGCACTATTAATTCATGTGCTTTTAAGTTCTTGAAAAATGCTTCACTAGCATCCATTAAAGAAAGTATACGATTGTCGGATGTATATGCCCACATTTTTTTTACAGAAAAAAATAGGCAATTATTTTTAAATACAAGAGTTCTAAAGAGCATTATTAGAAGATATCTTATGATTTAATCATGAAAAAAGAGCTGCTATAAGTTAGTGTTGAAGCTACTAAAGTATATCAATATGTTTGAAGTATTAAAAGTAAAAAACAATTTTAAATGAATAAAACGAACTAAATGACGTGTTAAGGCATACAGAAACGCTATTTACCACTTATACTGTTTATTTCGATCCATTTTTTCTGTCTCTTGTTAACAATGCTAACAAATCAAATACCATCTGTATGTTAATGACAAACAGTCGGCAGATTGATTACGTCATAACATGGTGGCGCCCGATTAAGCGCAATACTGAGACGGTTTCGAAGCAAGGCATGATAAATGCATCACAGAAAGAAAAGAAAATGTTTTCCGTAGTCTACTTTAACAGAAGAATTTTTTATTGCAATAAAAAATACTACCGGAAATGTGCATTGCGGACAGACCGAGTTCAAGGTTGCAAAACAGAAAAACTGGAAATTTTCTCTTCTCTTTAGTGTTCTCCTGGCAATAGAGCGTACGATGAATGAAGCGATTTATTTGATTTTGTTTTTAGTCAAGACACAGTTTAAAGTAGCCGAAAAGTGTAAGAAGAATTTCATTGTATCAAAAGATGAAATATAATTTTGCCTTCAATGGATTCTCTCTTCAGACCTCATTTTAATGTGAAGATCTGGTCCTATATAACCTAACTACTGATACAGGATGTTAAAATACAATGCTGATGTTAAAACACAATGTTAAAAACTCTGAAGGAAAAATATATGTTCATGATTGACATAAATTATGTGCAGAAATAAAATACTTCAAATCCCTGGTGATTATTAACACCAATATATATGTACTAGAAGTAGGAACTTTTACCATTAAGTAAGAAATATCAGATTACAAGATGTGATCATTCAAGAACTAAAAGTGATTCAAGCTTACTTTCTTTTCTATTGAAAAGTCTATTTTTTTTATTCTTCCAAATCATGCTTAATACTGACCTTAGTGGACAATTGTTACCTGTAAAGTGGGAGAAAAATAACTTTCCTTAGACATTTAAGAAATTTATGCTCTAGAAAATGCTTATAGAATTTGCATAGTATAATGTACAGTATTGAAACATGGATCACTTTACCACTTTACATCTTAAATGAAAGTCCAGACATTATACATAAGTTTTCCTCACGTTAATTTTCAAAAGGCACATTTACACATCATATAAATTAGAATTGACTTTCAAGTACAGGTCATAAAGAAAAACATACAAGGATCCCTCGAATAAGAACACTGGATGCCCCCTCCTCTTCACCAAACTCCCTCTCCGTTGCTGATAAATGAAACTTTCATATGGTCGGAACTCGCACCTGATTGCCGACAAATAAGTAGATAAGAGCAACATTCTTTTCGTGGTCGCATCTGTCGCACCTGATTGCAGATGGAAAATAGATAAGAGCAACATTCTTTTCGTGGTCGTATCTGTCGCATGGTCGAAAGTGACGTGGTCGCATCTGTCGCCACACCCAGAGGACCACAAGGGCAGACTTCGAAGACCACTTGTAGCTTGCGGGTCACAGTTTGCGGAACGATAGACTAGAGTATTCTTTCGATAACGTTAATGATAGATCGTGTGTAAAATACTCAGTATCATATACTGTAGGTACCGGTAAGGAGAGACAAGCAATAGACATGATATAGCCACCTATTCATGTACGCTCTGGTCGCGTGATTTGCTTGCGAATTGGCTGAGTAGCTAATAGATATAATTGATCACTATTATGCCGTCTCTACATGTACGCGCAAGCCACAAGCTTTGCTTGAGATTTTAATGAGTAGCCAATGGATATACTTAAACGCGTGTTTCAATTGACTACTCAGCCAAATCGCAAGCATAGCTAGCGACTAGTGCGTGAATGAAAAGCCGGCCCTACCTTCTGGGCAAAATCTTAAGTGAAGCTCGCGGCTAGCGCATACAGAAAAGGGCAGCCTGACACTCTCAAAAGCAAGCTACAGACACACATGAATGAGCCTTGATTTTACCAGGAAAAATTAGAAGAAATGAACGAATGAAAGAAATAACATCGTACATACAAAGTTATTTTATTTCCAGAATCATGGGTTGTCTTGTACATATGTATATATTTTTTTAACTTTTGTTCTTATCCAAAAAAAAAAGTATTAGAAACTTATGCAGTATTTAAAAAAATAACAGATTTTTTTCTTTTTCTTAAACAGTTACTGATTCTTTTTTTTTAACACTTTTGAATGCTACAATCTTATGAGAAATACTGGTATTGAAGTTCTTTTTTATGGTTTTTAAATGAATGAATAGGAAGCGGGAACATCTTGATTGATGAAATTTCTTCACAGAACTGAGTGATCAAAAGTATTCAGGATTCGACGTAGTCTTCTTTCACGACGTTACCTATAAGGAAATAACACTCATTACATTAAGTTTTCTACAGTATCTACAACATTAAGCTGTAATTAATGATATTGGAATGCTCGATTAGCATCTGAAACTAGATACAGGAGAAAACAGTTATCTTATTTGTCCAATTTTAATGTAATCCAAGAGGGACCAAACTTTGAATTGTTACTTGATATTTTAAATTTATTGTCGCTGCGTGGCTTTTTCTTTTTAAATGAAAGCTTTAATTCTTGTGTTCTCACATACTGGACAGTACATAAGCTACAACACTACTTCCGATTAATAATGTAAGTGTTGTTTTCCAGTAACTGGACAATTAAGATATAAATAAAGAACGGCATGCCGTAGAAGAAAAATAATGTTTTCATTACTAAGGATTCTACTACCTTTAGTACAGGAACTTAGGACATTTGGATAAATTGTATGCGAGACAATTCACTGAAAACGTCATCATCAACTGCTGCCATACCATGCGTGTGAAAAATCAAATCTCTGATACGTTAGTCGATACAGGTTCATGTGCTAATAGTATAAACAATAACTCCATAGAACAACTTGGTTTTCAACCAGAACAACACAAAAACTTATTCCATCTGGTTGGTCCATAAAAAATTGACTAAGGCACGAGATTTCTACACGGATTTTTCTTCCGTGAGTATATGAAGGATATTAGTTACATACAGTGGTTCGTAACGAAGCATCCTTTAGGCCTACCGTCTGCCATATAAGGACGTCTAGGATTTGATCATAAGTTAGGAAACTTGCGTAAAAATGTAAGTTATGAAGAAATCAATAATATGTTCGGAAGTGATATCAGACACAACAATTCTACAAAAAAGTATGTTCACAGAAACGTAATACTCAAGGCACGACAAGCTTCAACGTGGCTAGCCAAAATCGGGGTAAAACGAACAATACTACGAATATGGAGCAACTATCGAATGAAGTCTTTACAACAATGGGACGGAAAATTTACATGTTGCAAGAGCAAATGGACAGTAACATCAACCAACAATATGTTGATGAAAATATCTTATGGCACGAGGAGTAGCGAAAAGAGCTCAAATTAGGATTAACTGCGCAGGATAATAAATGAAGGAAGTCGTTTCTAAACAGGTTGAGATACTAAAAAAATATCTTATACTAAGTGAAACGGAAAACACGGTAAGTCCAGAACAGATTCGTTAGAAATCCTTGGACATAGCGTAATAGCATAACTAGAATTTTAGAGCCTCATTCCAAGGAACTATTTTTGGCCTTTGTCCGAGGGCCCTTCGAGCAGTATCCTTATATGAATTATAAAGAATCAAAGATCGGAATACACTATAGTCGAGGAGAAAGCCTTAAGTAAGTATCTTGCACATGATTACCTTGGGTCAACCGAACTATTTAAAGAGATTCTATATTGCTACTGTCGTTTCAACAATTGGTATTTCAGACTATATTGAATAAGGTAATCTTGATGATAAAGAAACTAGTCAGAACACTAGCCGATGAAAAACTACGAACAAAATTATACCACTATTGAATTAGAATATTTGGCCGTTATCTATTCGATTCAAAATTTAGAGAATAACTTTTAGGAGAGGCATTTACAATGTATACATATCACAAATAACTTAAATAGTTTGAAAACTAGTGAAAGTTTGTACAGCAGATAAGATCGTTAAGCGATTATCCTTCAGGATTATAATTGCGAAGTTTTATCAATTCTTGGTAAGAGTAACAAAATCGCCGTTAGTCTAAGCAGATCATCCACATATTTCAAGACCAGAAAACATTTTACAGGACAGCTCTTCTTATTGATGGAAACAATGTACAATGAAAAGGTGCTGTCAACAATGATTCACCTATGAAAGTTCGGAGAGATCTGCCATCAAATAGTAATAAACCAGATAAACGATCCGGTGATAAACGAGAATCGAAACCAGTACAATCTTATTCAGTTAAGGTGTTCAGAAAATTGGAAGCAGAGAAGATGCTATGGATTCTGCTATTAATTCAGCTGAATTGTTCAGTTTACATAACGACGGAATACTAGAAATACTAGAAATTGACAATACGTCACTTTGGTATAAAACGTACTTATGCTACAGAAAAAGGACGCATATATTAGAGAAACGTGAAAAAACATAGCTTGGTA
This sequence comes from Lepisma saccharinum, assembly GCA_022664845.1. Taxonomy (NCBI): domain Eukaryota; kingdom Metazoa; phylum Arthropoda; class Insecta; order Zygentoma; family Lepismatidae; genus Lepisma; species Lepisma saccharinum. The sequence goes on from JAGDQP010004189.1 coordinate 12,075, forward strand.
TATCAAAACCTATCAAAGATGTATGGAGGTAAACCTAAATTTATTTGGAATTCAAATAGAATACAAAATAACAGCAGATAAATCGCTGCCGTTAATAGTAATACCCATCATCCGAAACTTACCTAGATCCAAACTGATTTGAGTACATTCTGTAAATAGTAGGTGTATTTTACATAAATCATAATTCTGTACCTTCTAGGAACTTCCAATGAACTAGTCAGAAGATCAACAGAATTTATGAGCATTACGATTACCCTAAGAAATGTATTATTGATAATGTAGCTCACATCTCATTCAAGGAAACAACTTACAGAACAATCAAATATTAAACACACACCAACAACACCTTATCACCCTTAAAGCAACTTAGTAGAAGATATAACAAAGAAATTGGAAGATTCCTTGTAATTACGTTGACTGTAACGTGAGGTATATGATATTCGTACTAGTAGAAAAAAAATGTTACTCTCAAATTCAAAATCTCGTAATATGCTCCGAAAGAATATGAAATGTATTTGTCTCTCTCAGGGTAATAGTTCTTTCTTACCAACCTAGATCCACATCTGAATTAAGAATGACCCACCATGGACTTCAAATTATCCCGACAGGAAAGATGAGTGCTCCAAATCAGTGTAATATTATACCCAGTGGATAATACACCTTGATGTAAAACCTGAAACAGGACAATTCTATGATCAAGTTGAAGGTGCTAAATAGCTTACCACAGTCAAATACGAACCTCTGATAGAAGAACCTCCGCAGAAATCTGAACGCAAGATAAATAAGAGCAATTTAATTAATGGAGAGAAATGAAGCTGATTTAACAGAATCAACTATCCATACACAGTAACATACACTAGCTTTTTACAATAGCTAAATACTACAATTTTTACAACATTTTGACTTTTGATCAAACGTCCGTTCACTTTCCGAGTTATCTGAATTTCTTGATTAAACATATCTTTCATAATAATTATTAAAGGCATTTACATAATAAGTTGAACTCTTCTTTAACATTCTAAAATACTTCATTATACAATATTCTACAGCAAAACAACGCTGTCACCTATTTTTTGGTAAATAAATATTTACTCAAGGTCTGTGAAACTAAGTTCGCCATTCCATGACTATGACATCATTAGCAAAATTTAAATTGAATGCTTTAACTAGAAGTTGCCAATCTCTGTAAAGAAAAAATCTTATGTATCGAAACTTTTGCTTTAACTTCGCATGTAGAAACTATAGAACTTCATTGTTTTGATTAACACTTAACATATCAAAGATTGATCAGAGACCATTGTGCCATTATACATGCCCTAAACCAAATGGCTAAAAATAAAAAATCTTGTTTCTAATCATCAATATTGAAATCATTTCTTATAATGGTAATACAAATTCATCATCATTATAGTAATAATTAAATAAACTTTTACATAAAAAAATCGTAATTTCATTAATCATTATAATCGATTCGTATTTCCTCTAAAATAACTAAATTGAAAATTAAATATGTTCATATAGAGATAATAATTTGTTATTAAATTTGTTTTATTAACTTCATTATATATTCTTTATAATCATGTCGTATCTTAAACATTATATCCTTACAATATTTATGTAATATATTTCAATTTATTTTATTTTCCATAAATTATTTTAATCAATTTGATCAACATTCAATATAATACCTCGATTAATTGTTTTCGTACCTAATTCAATTAGCTTACTTAACATTCTTGATCGAAGTTTCAAATTTTGTATTCTCAGTATATATTTCATAATTGTCACTTTCTATTAAGAATTCCATAAACGTTTTAGTAATTCATAATCTTTTTTTCAACAATTCTTAATTCGTATGTATCTAATTCCTTTATTTAATCAGTCATTAAATATTTTCAATTGACTTCAATAATAATTTTACATTCATTTGTCATCATTTCATTCATTTACATTATTAATATATAGTAATTAATTAATATATTTCATTTCTAAAATATATGTTTATTAGCTATACGATATAGGTCAGCAAGCAATATAGTTGAACTTTGAAATATCAAGTTTACGTTAGTTAATAAGACTAAAGGCTTGCATACATTGCTTTTCAGCTCTTTTCAAATTTCCTTCCTTGAATCTTGTCAAAGCACGTAAATACATGTCTTCTACTAATCCCTCGTAATTTGTATTTCTTATCCTTCGCCTCTTGCTAAATGTATTTAAAAATTCATCTCCCTTGTTTGAGTGTATTTCTTCTTGATCTATACGATGTTGTAATTGATCTTCTTTCATTATATCATTTCCTTCGAACCAGTTGATCTCGATATTGTGATCCACTCCTTTATGTTCTGAAAACTTTTACTATGTATTGTATTCATACACAAGAGCTTCACATCCATATGACAATCTTGTACTCTCTGGATGACTTATACAAAGTCGTTGATCATCTTCCTTCCAGCAATCATTGTCTGTCTCTTGTACTTTCCCAGGACTGTCATCTACATTCGTGTGCGAAACAACATTAAAAGAATCATTACAAATATTTGAATCACTGGCGTCATCAGACTACTAACAATAATCGTTTCTGTTTTATTTGCATCATTATGTCCCTTTGTTGTACCACAAAGATAAGTAAATGTATCTTTGTCCTCAATCAATCTAAAAAATATTCGGAATCATATCATTTGTATTTACACCATATTTGAAAGTGAACAATTTATTTTAATAACAATATATTTTAATTCATAGTTTAAGATCAGTTCATCAAAACAATTCAGAAAATTCTGAACAAGAATTAAAGCATAAGGACAGTTTTAACTATATAAAGTTCTATGCTTACATAATATTGTTCTTCTAGCTATATATTAGTCCACATGAATCCTTTGGTTTTAATTAATTTTCCATCTACTATTTGTATTTGTGTATATTATCTTCCTACTTTATCCAGCTTTATTGATGAATGTGAAGATTTTAATCTCACAAACACATTATGATCTAAAAGAAAACATGTAGCTCCTGTATATATTAAAGCTTGAATTGGTATATCTGCAATGCTGACAGCAATTTGATTTATAGATTTATTATAATCATAGCTTTCAAGTTTGTTAGTAACAGTTTGTACTTTTCCTATTTTCTTTGGATCTTCCGGCGAAGTTGTAATTTTATGTTCTCGTTGAAACTTAGACATTAATTCTGCTTGTTTCTCTTTTGTACACCAAAAACCCTTTTCAGATTACTTAAATTTTCTTCATGCTCAACTTTCGTATCTAACGAAATTAAAGTAGCTACATTTCTATAAATATCCATGAGAATATAAGGACTTCCATATAAATTGAATAGTTTAGCTATTTGATTATTCACCACGGAACTCAATTTATGTAGTTTTCTGTATACCAACATTTTAGTTGTTATTTCATCTCCCATTCATTTTAGTTATTAGAACTCGATTTATGTAGTTTTCTGTATACCAACATTTTAGTTGTTATTTCATCTCTCCCCTTCATTTTAGTTATTGGTTTGCTTTGTCTTCCTAAAATTTTAGTTTGATATGGACCATTAGTGATTTCTGCTCTATTAATAGCATTCAACACACGACTTACGAAATCGTAACATGAAAAAATTTTAAATGTCTCTTGTGGGGTTGCATTATGGTATTCAGATACCGTATTACTCATAAAATATACAATTTGATGTAAATATTGATTCTATATCGTGTGATCCTTATTGCAATAAACTCTTAATATTCGTCCAATTTCCCTATTATAGCGCTCGACTGGATTAATTTGAGGTCGATACGTGGTTGTTAATATGTGTCTAATATTGTTTTGTATAAATTCTTGCTACTTGGCTGAAACAAATTGCAAACTATTATGCGATAAAATCTTATTTGGTATGACGTAATGTTTGTAATACTCCTGTAGAATTTTAATAATTTCTTTCGTATTAGCTTTTTTTAAGGCATATAAGATTTCAAATTTTGTGGCTAGGTCGACTATAGATATAACCATCCGACCTGGGTAATTTTCCAACTAAATCTATTGATATGATATCCAGTAGCCTTTTAGCTGTAACTGAGAAGTCCTTTCTACATATTCATCTTAAATCTGGTTTAGTTTCATTACAAATAGTGCAATTGTTAATGTGTTCTTTAGCTTGTTTTCTCATATATTTCCAGTACAAAAGTTTTCGAATACTTTTAGTATTTCTCTTAATACCAAAATGTCCCATTCTATTATGATATTGTTTAATAATGTCCACATTTTTTGCTGGCTTTTCAATTTTCCAAGTTTTCCTTTTCCATATCTAGTCCATAAAACTTGGTCCCATTTATATATCTTGTTTAATTTTACTACAATCGACTGACCTTTTGTTTCCTCTATTATTGGCTGCAAGTCGTTATCATGAGTAAAATCAAAATTTAAATCCTCTAATGTATTGACAGTTAAACCAACATAATGATATTGAGGTAATCTGTTAGAAGGTGCACGACTCAAAGCAGAAACTAACTTTTCCTGGTAAATATGCAAGTATGGTAAATTTGACCAACGATATATATGTGCATTCCATTGTTTTTCATCTCGCAACCATTTCAGGCAATTTTGCTCGGAATATATTAAAATGGTTTTCCTTTCAAATATTGAAAAAAAATGGCTAAATATACTATCGCAAGACATCCAGGTTCGATCACGGTGCATTTTCTTTCAGCTTCTTTAAGAGAACGACTAGCATTTCACCAATTCTCTTGATTCTCAAATTTTCCTTGCCCTAGATAACCTGCCATTCCTATTGAATATGTGTCAACGACTATATAGAATTGTTTGTTAAAATATGGTTGACATAGCATTGGTAAATTACTTAAATGTTCTTTCATGATGTTAAAGGCTTGCTTGTGTTGTTCTATCCACATCAATTTTTCTCATTTTCGTAATAATTTATAAAATGGAGCCATAAGAGTAGTATAGTTACCTAGGAACCTCTGCCTCCAATTATTTAAACCAATCCATCTCTGTAACTGGTGTATACTCTGAGGACGAGGATAATTTAAGATCGCTTCATTCTTTTTTGGATCTATTGCAATACCATTTCCCTTGATTATGCGTCCTAAAAAAGCAATTTCGGTTAAAGCAAACTTACATTTCCTTAATTTGTCAAGCCATTAGATTGTAATGTTTCTAAAATACTTTCGATTCTTATCAAATGCTCATCGAAGGTATTAGTGAAACAACAAAGATCGTCAACATACAATTTTATGCAATTATTAGTATCTAATCCAAATATGGTATTCATCATTGCGATCTAGACAGACACTGAGATTACCAGTTCAAATGGAAGCCGCGTAAACTGAAAATGTTGATTGACGAATCTGAATGCAGTATATGGCGTAATTCGTTTCGTTAATACAATCTAAAAATAAGCTAGGAATAAATCTAATTTTGTGAAATATTTAATCCCAGTATAACTTGATAGGAGATATGAAATATTATCAACCTGGTATATGAGACAAATAACATATTTATTCAGAATTCTTAAGTCCAAAACAGGTCTGACCGAACCATATGATTTGTCTACGACGTGCAAAGTATTGTTATGAGGGCTATTCGCCTTTTCTGTTATTCCTCACTTTTCTCATTTTAATAGGTCTTCCTTCACTTGCTGTTTCAAAATGTGGAATTACGTATTGTTAGCATCTATTGTAACACCTATACAATCTTATGCACTGAACTTGTAAATAATATACGAACGTCTTGTGATTGCTAAGCATTTCATTAAAACTTTCATGATACTTCATTCATACATTAAACAATTTACACTTTCACTCCTCGTCTAATGAATCTATTCCTAAAACATTTTGCTTAAACTCTTCTTCAGAGACTGACCTTTTTCATTATCGAGTAGAAGTTGGGCCTCTCTTTTACTCGGCTAGCCAGTTCAAAGAATGAGAAAGAACTGGCTGATGTTGGTTTTCTTTTATATCTTCTCTAATCTGACTTCGCTGGTTTCTCCAATTATTACAATTGTACCCCTCATTTATGCTCATGTCCCTGTTCTGTTTGCCTTCCATACTATTTAACTGCCTTGCTGCATCACTCCATCTCTCTATTACTTGCTAAACATACATTAGCTCGTTACCTATTTGTTCCTCTTGATTGATTTCCATATCCTGTGAGATTTTGATTTCGTCCGTTTGTAATAAATCTTGACTGGTTATTTCTTGCAACTCTGCTATCTCTATTCCCAAAATTTCTATTATACATGTTGCTTCTTTGCATTCAATCATTTTCTTGACCTCTTATTGATTTGTATTCATTACTTTCTAAATTTATTTAATCTATTCTACAAATATAATTAAAAATAAATCCATCTTACTTTCTTCCACAATAGCTAAATCTGTTCTCATTACACGAGGTGACATACTTATAATATTTTTAGCATATTCTGTTCCGAAATGTTCTCATCAATATACCTAAATTTTTCTATAAGGATATAGATTTGATTTTCATAATTTCTAACTAATGACAAATTAATCTTGGTTTCCGTCAAAACGCGTGCACGTTCTTTTATCTTGTCCTCATTAGCATATTCCTCTAAAAATGCAAAACGAAAATCTCGATAATTTTAATGGACAATTCCTTCAACTTAAACCATCCAGCTGCTGAACCCAACATATCCTTTTGCACCAAATTCAAACTGTCTACATTGTTTAGTTTCATAAATGAAAGATGAATAGTTAATTTCATAAATAATATGTAGGACTTTTCTCACTAACATCCCCTCTCCATCTGGGTACGTTTTTTTTAAATCTATTACTCCTGGGTCCCGAGTTGTCAATATCCTCAGTTCTTGCGTTAATTCAGATACAAATTCTTCCTTCCAATTCGAACTTCTGTTATTTTCCTGACACAGGACTACATCAAACGAATGTTGACTTTCAGTATCTCCATCCCATTCACCTATTCCACGATTCGACTCTCTTACAGGAATAAAATTCTTCCCTTCTTATGTGTTGCTGTACTTCTATTCTTCTTTGATTTATTCTACGAGATGCCTCCATTTCGGTATTACATGTATCCTTCCTCCATACGTCCTGCCTGTGTATTCGTTGAATCTTGTAGGACAGTTAAATCTAGTTCGAATTCAATTACAACAGCATTCAAATTTTGTATTTGTCTTTTTCTGGCACAATAACTCTGTATTACATGATTCACAGTTTTTGACACAGTTTTCTTGATTAATAGTAGCATCGTTTGATATTTTATCCATCCTCTTATTTAATTCGTCTTTTATATTCAAAATAAGATGCTGTAATCCTTCTTTATCCTTTTCTTTTTGCAGTTCTTTCGCATCTCTCCTTTTTCTTTCTCTTGCTTCTCTTTATCCTTTAGAGCTTGCTTTACTCTTTGCCTTTCTCTCTTCTCTTAGATTTCTTACTCCTTTTGAACTTACTTCATTATTTTCCTTTCCTCTTTCTCTTTCTTCTCTTTTTCATTTTGAGCTTCCTTAACTGTATTCCTTTCTTGTGCTTCACTTTGCGCACCCATAATAGTTTTCATCATTTTCCGCACTTCCTCCAATAGATTACTTCTTTTCAATTTTTGCATGACATTTCCTTCTTTTGATGGCTCTCCTTGGTCTACTTCAATCTCCTCTTTCTCTGTCATTGCACTTTTGTCCTTCCATCTTCCTTCGTTATGTTTTGTCTTCCTTCTGGTGTTATATCCCTTCTCAACAATCTCTGGAACCCTTTCAACTTCCGAATCTTCCTCTGTCGTATTCCCATGATGGTGCTTCTCCTCAGATGCCCTAATGATCGTCACCATCATGTAAATATATATTAATTCGTCGGTTGTAACGTTAGGTATATGATATTCGTACTAGTAGAAATAGATTTAACTCTCAAATTCGAAATCTCGTAATATGCTCCGGCTTGAATATGAAATGCATTTAGTCTCTCTCAGGGTAATAGTTCTTTCTTACCAGCCTAGAACCACAATCTGAATTAAGACTGACCCAACATGGACTCCAAATTATCCCGACAGGAAAGATGAGTGCTCCAAATCAGTGTAATATCATACCCAGTGTCGACTACACACCTTAATGTAAAACCTGAAGACAGGACAATGATCAAGCTGAAGGTGCTAAATAGCTTACCACAGCCCATTCCGAACCTCTGATAGAAGAACCTCACAGAAGTCTCAACGCAAGATAAGTAAGAGCCACTTAATTAACGAAAAGAAATGCAGCTGATTTAATAGAATCAACTATCCATACACAGTAACATACATTAGATTTTTACAATACTTAAATAGTACAATTTTTACATTTTGACTTTCACTTTCTGAGTTACCTGAATTCCTTGATTAAACACAGCTTTCATAATTATTATTGAAATCATTTAGATAATAAGTTGAAATATTTTCTTTAACATTCTAAAATATTCCATTATACAATATTCTGCATCAAAAAACAGGACTTTCTCGCTGCTGCAAATTAACAAGGAGGTACGTCATCAGTTGAGCAGAGGGATTGGGCTACTGAAAGCTAGGCGGGAGGTGTGCAAGGGGGCACAGTGCGTGCGAAGGGAGCTAGCCGGCGCGGGGTGCGCAGCTCCCGGTTAGCGGTGGTCATACGCGAAAGTACTTTTGACAAATTATCCCAATCCCTGTGCTGTTACCTTGCACGCTCGAGAGAGTCGTAAAACAACACTGTCATTAATTTTTGGTAAATAACTATTTACTCAAGGTATGTAAAATAAAGTTGGCTATTTCATGACTATGACGTCATTACCAAAGTTTTAATTTAATACTTTAACTACAAGTTGCCAATCTCTGTAAAGTAAAAATCTTATGTTAGGGTTCATTTTCATGAAAGCTTGCGTTGCTTGCAATTTTGGTGGATATTCAATTGAAATGCGTGTTGTTTCGTGGTGTAGTTTTATTACGTGGTGTAACACGTGTTTCAATTGGCTATTCACCCAAATCGCAAGCAACGGAAGCTTTCATGGAAATGAGCTCTAAAAAAATCTTGTACTTTTCTTTAACTCTGCATGCAGAAACAAAACATTATAGAACATCATTCATTTGATTAACGTTAATTATATCAAAGAATGATCAAAGATCATTGAGCCATTACATCCTTATGGTCTTGTGCAGTAAGGTACATGAATCTTGGAGTAATCAACTGACTATAATACCGTGCTTAATTTCCTAAACCAACCTGTTACTGTGTAACATTACCTCAAATAAGCTTTGAATGGAACTTTAATCGACATTTCTGATATATTTAGCAAACTCTACAAACAGATGACAGAAGCAGAATCGATCATGGAGCAAAAGAAGAAGAAGATAATAGGGGTAAGAGGAAAGCTTTACAAGCACTAAAGAAGAGGAAACGAAAAAGGTGACCTAACATACCAGCAGCTCTATAGACACAGAAGTCCATTGGAAGGACATATGTCTAAATTTTGCGATCGAACAAGAACCATGTAAAAAAATAAATAATGCATTGAATAATAAGAGAACGAAGCTAAACCTTCAAACCAATCAGATAGCAAAGGAAACTTTGATAACAATAATGGCATTGCAGACCAAAAGTATTAACTTTTTTCTTTATTGACCCAGAAGCACACTGATTAATTAGTGACGGGGAAGAAACTTAAAATTACACCTATGTACTTTGTATAAAGAGAGAAATGTCAACCACAAACCTGTATTTTATTTACTGGCAAAAGAGGTCGAGATATAGAACTAGAGCCCGCACTAATGGTTTATGGTCTTAAATAACGTTAGATATTATTGACAGTGATATTTTTAATTTGCATATAAAAAGAATGGTTACAAGACCTATTTACGAAAATTTTACGCTTTACATTTATAATCATCAAAGTAACCTAATATCTACCAATACTGAATTTCATATTCGTCTTGCATTGAATTTTAAACATTATTTAACTGGCATAATTATGTGCATTAACCATATGGACAATAAACAAACTATGACATTTTTATATAGAAATAAAATTATTAAAGTTCTAAGTGAAATGATTTTACAAGCGCACTGAAAAAAAACTAATTTTCAATAAAATCGTCTGGCGTGTATAAATTAATGAATTTATTAAAAGTATATTTTATTTCAATTTCAAATCAGTTGTAAATAGGATATTTAGAGTTTGAATGCATGTTTCAAGTCTCCAGGAAGACACCATTGGAATTACATTGCGTAGAGCATTAGATCAACTGTTTGCTAACAAGTTAACTATCATACTGATTGCTGAATCTAACGATCTTGGAATCATGCATTCTGGTGGCAAGGACAACTTCACTGATTTCACATTCATTGGATACAAACCGTATAATTGTACTAGTTACGATTTATTTGAAATTAATAGATATTATTTGTTTAATTCATTCATTTATTTATAGGCACCTCATGATTTTATTGAAGTCACACGTAAGATTATTATTATTATTATTCACTGCGTTTATAAAATCGTTTTACTTAAAACTTTTTTATAGTTTAAATTTTTTAGTGTTTGTGTTTTTGGACAATAGGTGCAGCCTGCAAGTAAAGACAGATACTTGAGATGGGGATGAAGGATTAGATTTCCGTAATGTTGTTATGTCAACAGATTACGTGCGCCTGTGAAGTTTTAGATTCGTTATAGTAATGGTGGAGGACCCGTGGGGGTGTAGATAAAGTGGGGATGAATGAGTTTTCAAACATGTTGTAATGTCATCAGAACTACATATGTCTGCAAAGTTTCAAGTCGACTGAAATAGTGGAAGTGGGTTGAAATTGAAGGGGTGAAATTTTATCCCCCCTAGGGAAGTGAGGATGGGTTGTCAAAAATTTTGTTACCCCGTAGGATGAGTTGTCAAAAATTTTGTATTGCTTTTGGAACTACGTACGCCTACTAAGTTGCAAGTTGATTGGAATTCAGTTAGAAGTTTTGAACGAACCGAACTGATAGAAGAGTGATTTTATTCATGATCATTAAATAGGGGCTGAGGGGTGAGTTTTCCAGAATTTTACGATGTGGTCAGAAGTATGTATTCATGCAAAGTTTAAGTCGATTGTAGTAGTGGAAGTGAAACTGAAAGGGTTGAAATTCTTTTTAACCCTAGGGGTGTGGGTTGAGTGGGGGTGACAAGTGAGTTTTCAAAATTTTTTGTATCGTCATCAGAACTATATATGTCTGCAGAGCTTCAAGTCGATTGGAATAGTGCACGTGATTAAAAATTTAGCTACAACGTTTGGATTTTCAACTAACAAACTGACAGAATTGTCAAGTTAAATAAAATTGTTTTTTACAATATATATGTATATATATATATATAGTCATTCAACAGTGTTCTTAATTCAAAGCATTTTATCGAATTCTTTGAAGAACATTATTCTCTGATATTTTGAATACGTTTCAAATTAGTCGATGAAATTTTGTTTCCTTTAAATTTAAAATTACAAAGTCGTATCGAGAAACCCTGTCTTAGGAACCAATTGAATTGAATTGAATGAATGGAATGAACCTTTATCGTAGGGCGAAGTTCAGCATACGCGCGGTGCTCTTCCACTTAACCAACCAATGAAGGAATATTGTTAGTTTTAAATGGTAATAATATAGGATTTACTTCTTTAGGTGAACATAAACACTTTAGAGTTAATAGAATCGATTTCTTGTCGCAGGTCTCACTAAACATAAATTTCAATTAATTTGCTAGAAATGTAATCAGAACTGATTCCCTCTTTGGAGGTCTTTTGCCAGCATAAATTGAAGCGTCTTTTACTTTCTGACGAACTCAAAAAGTACTAGAACGAAACTAGAACTAGTTAGTCATAATAGAACGAAACAGTTTAGGGAGGACATGGCCCATATGAGAAAGATCTGCTTGACAATCTGGAAGGTCAGGAAGATACGCGACAAAATAATGTTTAGATTCCATTTATACTTGTAGATTCAAGAAGTGTTTAGCTTCAAAGGAATACGTCTGATTGTTTTACCCAATTTAAAAATAAAAATCCCAAATAAGGAACAACATATTTTAGTAGTTCCAACGTTCCAAATTTTACTAAAATCTACACGAAGATTCATCGAAGATAGTGACCTAATATTTGATATCGATTTGAAAATCGACATTTCATATCATACGTTCTGAAGAAAAATGTCAACTCAACATTTTCAATGTCCTTTTTTTTTCTGAAAAGCATTCGAGAACCTTCTTTGACAAAAATGCCACAAGTCTATCTACATCGGTAGCCGGTAGATGGCATAAATACTTGACGGATTTTTGTATATATAGCTTCTAAAGTAAGACGTCATTTCTTTACTTCTACCTATAAAGTTATATATATTTTTTTTAGTTCTGACACTTTTCTTAGAAACGTCCAATCTAGCCTATTGTACTTGTCACAAATATTAACTCGATATTGTCAGACTGCGCAATGTTACCACGTCAAAAAATTATATATCAGTCATTTTCTATGATTCTGGGTGTACACTGTACAGTGATACCTTAAGGTTATTTTAGAAACATATTTCGTTACACTGGACGTATTTACTAAGGCAGAAATGACCAATTTCACGAATTGGAATATTAATATTTACGAAAAGTTTCTATTAATTGTGCAAAACGGACTTCTCTTAAAGTTAATGTAAAGCATAGATCTCCAATAAAAGATGGCAGTACTATATCCGTATATGTCTAATGTATTTTTATCTTTGCACGAAATTTCACTGCTGCTTCTATAAATTCAAGCCTAGAGAGTTCTAACTTTCAGGGAAGGAAGTTCATAACCTTTTTTTATTATTATTTTCTTTCTTCATTGTTGAACTCGCTTCATTGTTGTTATGGATATCCAAACTTATAACAATGAATAATAAAGAAAATAAAAATCGGCATGGATAAAACTCTTGAAATGGTTATGAACTTTCATCCCTGAAAGTCTGAACTCTCTAGGCTTGAATTTGTAGGAGCAGCATCGCAATTTCGTCCAACGAAAAAAATACATTAGACACATACGAAGATAGTGCTGCCATCTTTTGTTGCAGATCTTTGCATTACCTTAATGTTTTGAGAGCTATTAGCGATTTTCGTTAGCAAGCACTAGTGCCCTACCTGTTATTATCGCAGAAAATGTTGTATTTATTGTATATTTAATAAACGTTTATGTACTGTGTTAATTACTGTATTTAACATTTTTAATACAGTAAATTTATTAATACAAAAAGAATAACGAAAAGTATATGTCAATGAAATTTATATCTCTTATCTAATGAAACTTAAGAATAATGTGTTACCTTCGCTATCCGTACAAGCTCTGTAAGTGTATGTCCCAGTCGAATTAGAGTACTGGTTCACTGTGCATCCTGTAGCCTTCGGACAAACCAGACCAGCGCAATATGTCCCTCGTGCTGGGGGAAAAAAGGATTAAAAACAAGTTAATAAAATTAGAAACATTTTGTCCATAAATAATGTATCGTAGATAAGATAAATACTTGTACGTAGATAAACATTCACAGCCGTATTCAAAAACGTTTTTGGAGTGATTGAGCGCTCTAATGACTACCAATGTTAAAAGATTGTTAATCACTCGTTAGTACAGCGCTAGTCACTTGAAAAAGTTTCTGAATACGGCTGATAAAGTTTAAAACAAATTACGGTAGCCAAATCCGGTTGTGGAAGCTTCCTAAAGTGATTACTAAATCTATGTAAATAATATCCATTATCAGCACTTAAGAAATACAGTGAAAAGAACTGTTATGGAAAGTGTTTTACTTTTCTTTTGCATGTAAAAATCTCTAATTTTTATCTATAACAACAAATCCTGTTTTGAACCTGTTCTGGACATCCATACAGAATTTAAGTTTATAAGAGTTTAATATACGTACATGTTGACCATGTCTGGTCCCCGCTGGACCCAAGTTTGATATCCCAAATTGGTCCGCACATGGATGGTTCACATTGCAGGTTCTGACTCCAGGCTATAATACGTCAGGATAAGATTGTTTTGAAAACAGGGTTCCCTGACCACTCCCTTTGTTTCTTTCTCTTTCGCTTCCACACACTCACTTTTTCCTGACTATTCGAGTACCTTTCAATTTGTAAAAACCTCAACTAACAGATGTTATTATATTGTATATCACTGGTTTTCAACCTGTGTACCGCGGCTTACTACTGTGCCGTGAGATTTTCTAGTTGTGCGCGCGAAACTTCTGAGACTTTGTGATTTTGCTGGTAAAACAAGTAATTCAAATAATTTCACTCAATATTTATTTTGAAAACGGAACAGAAAATACTCAGGAGTCAGCGAATAAATTTATCACATTTATGATATGATAATCATATTTATTTTACAGTATTATTGTTTTTTACGATTAGTGACAAAATCTCCTGCATCGTTGCCATCTCGAACATTAGTGTGCAGCGAACAAAAAAGGTTGAGAACCACTGATATATATGGTATTTGGGCCGAATGGGGCTTGGCCACCCTATCCGATTGCTTTGTTTCTTTCATGTACATTTTCTCTTCCCATAAGATTTCATAGTCTTCCATTAAGCTACTGTAAAGCTCCACGGCTTGTCAAGCCCATGGTCCATATCCTACATTTTGGATCAGGACATATTCAGACCTAGTTTTTACGTAGATCCAGAATCCGCAAAGAAAAGTGTTGGTTCCCGTTGGAAAAATCGAACTTCAGTCCAATGGGATCCACAGAGGTTGGTTAGCTCATCGGATAGCTCTGATGATATCCTGACAATTTTCTCCCTTGCAATTTTCCGAGAAAGCTTATTCTAACCGAGATATTTAGCCGTTCCGAAACTTTTCACAGACACTACGCGGACGCCCTCTGCCGCTAAGAGTTTCGTATAGTAACGAGTTCACTATGCTCCATCGATTGGCACATTTCCCGTTCGGATTCCCTATTCATGATTCGTGACCTTTACTGTCACCACCATTATGCATTTTAGCAAAAAATAAATAAAAATGGCGACCATGCAACAGAAAGGCAATGCATATTGTTGGTTGTGGAAAACAAAATCTCACTCGGTTGTTCAGCGCCGTTATAGGAAAAGAATTCAAGTATGTTCATTCTATTGAATAATCACTGAAGCTTTGTTTAAAAAGCATTTTCTAAAAATGGACAGTGTGGTACACCAAAGGGTTAGGCCAAGTGTTTATTTTCTGCAACAGTGCAGAGAATACGCACGAGTTGTTTTCGCGAAGTACCTCAAAGCCTTTGAGTCACGGAGTTCCTGAAAGCTTTGGAGTAGCACACTCGCACAAAGCCTAGGACTCACAACGTTCTTGATATGTTTGAACTGTATGCTTTCAGCTAATGTCGTCAAGTGCTTTTCCAGTTAGATGGAATGCTGTTGCACTACGCATTACTATGAGAGAGCATCTTCTTGTGAAATTTCCTGTTAGGTTGGCTTGTATCTGCCTTCAGATACCAACTTGATTTGTAATGCAATCGAGCGCTCCAATGCGATAAATTATAGCTCACTGGGAAGGAAAGAAAGAAAGAAAGAACGAACGAACGAATGAATGAATGAATGAATGAATGAATGAATGAATGAATGAATGAATGAATGAAAAGGAACGAATCAGCTTGAGACTGTTTTATAGGCGGGCGGAGTGGAGTCAAGAGACGGAAGGGACGAGGCATTTTCACAACATTGAGTGGCCTCATATTTAGGGACTCTCTACACCTTCTAGTTCTTTCTTATGGAAAGAAAAAGTTATTAATGAGAAGCGCGCATGTCAGATAAAACCTCCAGAATAGCTATCGTTGTTCGAAAAAACAGCCGTTTCGTAGCGAATTGACAATTGTAAAAGGTTTAAAATGTCCTAGATGTGTTGTGATGTACATTGTAGTCACATGGCAGAATCGTGCGTTCCGAGAGAGTTACTGGCCAACGCCCAGAATTCGGTATAAAACGACTCTAATGGAGCCACACAATATGGTTGCGCTATACCGTAAATTTGGCTTCGTGTGACATCATGAACGCGCTCTCTATTCTATTCTATACTCTAAGCTAGAAACTGAAGTAAAGAAACTAAGGAAGTAATGTCAAACGAAAAAAAGAATTGGAAGAACGAAAAACATTGTCCGGATGCATTTATCTTAATCCAGTTAGAGGGGAAAAAGTTGTATGAAAAGGAGAAGATTAGTATATTACACAAAAATTTAAGAACTGGAACGAACATTTTTACCGTATAACGCTTACCAAACATTTCACTATTATGAACCGTATTTCAAATTTTTATTTTACACAATTGTTTTTCCTTTTCTCGCTATCCCTGGTCACATAGAACTGAGACTAAATTATTAGTAAAAGTGTTTTGAGACTTACAGTTAAACTCAATTCCTCTGCAACCTTCAAGTGCCCATTTTTTACACTCTAAACACTCAAGTCATCTTTCCTTGTTGGTCGAATTGGAGAACAGCTCATTACAATACACATACGAAGCGTCATCAATCCTGCTGCAGATTTCTACTTTACTTCACATGCCCATTTTCCCATACCTCATCCCATCCCCGATTTATCCCCGAATAATGCATGATAACTATGAAGGTCATCCGGAAAATTATAACAGTTTGTGATTGTATACTTACAATTTTTCATTTTAAAATTTCGAAGGAAACATTTAATCATAAACTTCGAACTCTAATCACAAAACGTTAACTGATATTTTGATATTTTGCTGGATTTCTAAACTGAGTTATCCACGCTAAAGCACTTCAAATGCAAAAATAGCTTCTCATTTCGCGAGGCAAAATAGTCTGTTACTTTTCCGACATGTTTCTCTACCATGCTGCTCTGAACATGAAACATTCCCGTTTTGCCAACCTGTCCCCTACGCTTTCGTTATTAGAAAAAACATTGATTATGCTTCCATAATATATATAGTCCACCTACTTGGCAACGACCTTCATAGATGTCAACGGAGAATGAAACGTTTTGAAACTTTTAAAATGCATCTAATGCACTACATCCGAATTCAATAAAGACAGGAAATGTGTGTAGCTACCATTGATATACAAATAAAAAATATTATACAAATATATTTGCTACTTCCTCTCCCATAGAAATATACTTTACTTAATTATCTTGGACATTCATTTCCGGCACATTACTGTCTCTCTCCCTCATACTGACGCGAACCATCAATAACTGACGACACAAGTACTCATTATAACCACTACCACGCAAATGTTTGTCATAAAAAAAGCTTATGCACAACTAGTGTACAGTAATAGAAAAAGTGGAGATAATCTAAACTAAATCAAGCTAGAACTACGAATTAACAAACAGAAATCCACAAAAGAAATTGCATTGTATTGTTTGGTGGGGGCAAAAATGTTGACTCAACGAAAGAATGAGTAAAGGAATTTTTGAAAGTTTTGAAACTCACACAGTACAAGGATATTTCCAGCGTAGGACACACACAATAATTCGAAAGAGATAAATATTTAAACTTCTTAGAATGGAAACAGGGACCACTCTTTTAGAGTGGAATTTTCAATCGAAAGGGTGGATTTCAACGAAACCCTCTCGATTGGGATAGAAAATGTGATCTTTTTAGATGAAATTCCGATGATTTTTGGATGTATTTGATTCTACATCCGCCATGTAACCGCGAAGGTTATCGTAAGACAAAGCCATACCTCTATGGCCTGTCAGAGTACATGTGTGCCAAATGTTGTGTAAATCAATGTGGATAGGTTCAAAGGTATGAAAACAATTTCAAAAATTTAGTTTTTAAAATAAGTTGGTAACACTGACACCTGAGGCGCCTGCGGTGCTCTGTGAGTGGCTGTGTGGGCATAATTCTAACTGCGAAGTTAAGAAAAGGTGGAAACAAGTACTTATAATACTGCCATCTGGGAGCGATACATTGAAATTTTAGTCATGGCTCCTACAAAGGAAGGGTCCTGGAAATTTTAGTCATGGCTCCTTTGTGTCCACCACCGACAGTAAGGAAATTTATAAGATACAGGAACATTCAAATTGCGCCACCGTGACGTCTATGCTTTAGCTAAACAATTATAATTTTTAATAGATTTTTAAACACGATTAACAGAATAATGAAAAACAAATATGATATGGTGGGCATAAATACCTGATTACTGACGGTAATGCAAGAGTTTTTTTAAGCGTCATACCTCGGTAAGAATTTCGACCATTGCCTTTGAAAAACGTCTCCTAATTTCCTGTCCACTCCTTATGAGGTTAGGTATTTGTACACTTTTCACTTTTTTACGCTTGTTATCGCTGTGCTGCCCGTTTTTTATTTATGTCTCATTTCTAGTAAAAACTTGAATATTATGTACAGGATGTACTATTACATACACAGTTCGGTACGTATATAACTCAAGAATTAAGGTACAAAAAGACGAGTTGCACAACGATAAGAAGCGTAGAAAACTGACTTACAACTAAAAATGTGATCCATATTAAATTAGACTGGAAATGGACAATTAAGTTTAAGTGTTTACTTTGGCACCTGTCTTTTGACACTAGCCGTTCACTCTGGTATCATTACGAAGAGATCGCTGCTCAAGATAATTTGTACAAAATTCGTTTGCAAAGACTAAATCCTACATTTCGTTATTAAACACCACTACAAAATGTCTAACTGTGCGAGGATTCTTTTTTTAATCTGAAACCATGTTATTTTTTGACAATGGGGCATGGGGATCATATTAATTGTGCGTTCGTAAGATTCTCTTAAAAACATATTAGTGTAGATTTATAGACTACATTTTTCTGGACTACGAACCAACGATAAGAAATTTGAAAAGTTTTACGTAACCACAAAGGAATCTGTTGAGTTTCCCTTGCAGGGAAGGAGGTTGTCTAAAATGACTTAAAAAGGTGCTTACGTGATGCTTGAACATTCCCTGTGTTGTATGACACAATTCAAATGCTTAGGATCTATATTTGAGCCCCATCCGTTTCTTAGTCGGTAACGCGCTCGACTTTAGTGCGAGCTGTTTCGGGCTCGATTCTCGACGAGGATTCAAAATTTCGGTGTTGACCCATCATCGTGAGGACAATTTGGGAGTTACTTGAACAAAAGGAAAGGACTGTGGTCAGGAAAGTCAGGTATAAGGATACAAAGAACGTGATACAGCCTTTTTATGGGACTTCCGCACCACATAGTTTAGTTTAGGGGGTCTATATGTCTGTCTGTATTCTTTCACAAAATTCTTGGGAGACTAAAAGGGCAACTAAGAACTTCAATTTCTCTCTGCCTGAATGGCGCTACCCATGCTTTTCAGTTATAAAAGTATTAAGACTCTCAACATATATTAAACAACGAGATTAATGGACATTTTTACATACTTTTCTTTAATTGACAATGGCTCATCGTGTCCTCAAATCTTGCAACGTTAATTTATTTCCCGACGTCATATAAGGATGAAATTTTGCACAAAGACGTACATTGGGTCACAACACAATATTCCATTATTACTTACATTATATTTCTACATGTTTAAATAGTTTAGAAGCATATTTCAATATTTTTGTAAGAACGTCTTTATCCTAAAATAAACACTAGCTCGCAATGATGTTGTGTTTGACTGGTTGCAGAACACTTTAGGGTTTGAAGGTCAGCTTGAGAAAAAGTATCCGAACATCGAAATAACTCGAAAAAAATTAAAATCGTTTTAAAAACATACTTTTCTTAAAGAAATTCGTACTAAAAATTAAAAAAAAAATTGTTTATGCATGATTAAAAAGAAAAGCATGGGGCACGCCAATTGAAGAATTTATAAAGTGACTGTTTATGGGAGCACGCCCCATGCTTTTCTTTTTAGTCACGCATAAACAAAATTATCTTTTACTTTTTAGTACGAATTGTTTAAGAAAAGTATGTCGTTGAAAAGTATGTATTTTTTTTTTTAGCTAAACTCACTCACAGAGCACATCGATTGTTTGGGACAAAAGAACAAAATCAGTAAACAATATCTTTAACTTACCACCACTGTAGGAAGTTACGGATGACCCAGTAATAATAGCTGGCAATGCTAAGAGGCATAGAAGCGCGATTATTTTCAAATGAGCCATATCTGTGAACAAATCAGAAAATAAAAGTTAATCCAAAGCAGAATATTGCAATAACAAATAAACAATAGAAATAAACCTGTTATATTTCTTCTAGTGTTTGGCAGCAACAAATGTATGAAGTATATTTTCAACAATCTCTAAAGTCACTGATGTTGCCAAAGTGCTGCTACTAGCGTTCACTTGCTGGGACTGACGGATAATCTGTTATGGAAGAACGTTAGTCAAACACTACCTGGATCGGGAAATATCTCCAGTGAGAATTGAGTGCTTTTATCTTAAGCTGCATTGCGGTCATAGCTCTGTTGTTAGAGTGTTGACTTCCCATTCAGAAGATCCTGGGATCGATACCAGCTGTCGCCCATCCTGACTTGAAGTATTTTCCATTTTTTTCTGTCATAGGAT
The DNA here is from genome assembly GCA_022664845.1 of Lepisma saccharinum. Lineage (NCBI taxonomy): Eukaryota > Metazoa > Arthropoda > Insecta > Zygentoma > Lepismatidae > Lepisma > Lepisma saccharinum. The sequence goes on from JAGDQP010004189.1 coordinate 32,543, forward strand.
GTTACCTCCAACTTCGGCCCTGGTCAACTTCTTCCCACATGCTTTCTTTTCCCTACCCCAGAGATTCCCAAGCGGAGTTCCGTGAAAAACCGTAAAATTGTATTCAAAATATACGACTTGTTGTTTGGTTCATTTACTGTACAATGCTACTTTATATCTTGCTCTAAACTAGATTGAAATACTATATGCCAGGCGTCCGGGGTCCCCAAAAGTTTTGGTAAATATTTCTGGGGTTCCACTAGACGAGAAAGGTTGGGAAACACTGCCCTACCCTATCCTGTCCTGAGTTATAAATAAATTAAATAGTTAGTTATTTTCATTTCATTGGCTTTTCTTTCCTTTCTTAAAAAAAAAACAAAAAAAACATGAAGCCTCAAGCCTGTTTCACAACAAATCGAGCAACACTTCTGCCGGCCGTAGGGGCAATCAATTTAAGATTAATGTAAAGCAAAGATCTCTTACAAAAGATGCCAGCACTATCTCTGTATATGTTTAATGTATTTTTATCGTTGTACGAAATTTCAATCCTGCTCCTACAAATTCAAACCGAGATAGTTCAAACTTTCAGGGAAGAAAGTTCATAACCAATTCGAGAGTTCAATGTCGATTTTTATTCTCGTTTTTCTTCATTGTTGAAATCGCTTGATTGTTGTTATGAATATCAAAAGATATAGAAATAAAGATCATTCAACAATGAACAAAAAATAAAATTAAAATTCGGCATTGATCGAAATCTTGAATTGGTTATAAACATTCTTCCCTGAAAATTAGAACTCCCTAGGCTTGAATCTGTAGGATCAGCATTGAAATTTCGTGCAACGATAAAAATACACGAGACATATACGGAGGTAGTGATGCCATTTTTTTTTGTTGGAGATCGTTGCTTTACATTAACCTTAAGTCAGCACGAAAAGAGTTATGTTGAAAGCTACAAAAAACATTCATAGTGCTTTCTGTACTATCCTCATAATTTACGTTTATAGATCCATGTCTCACATGCAATGTAGCTAGAGAAAATGTATCGTTTTGTAGTTAACAACAAACAAAACGTATAGAACAGAGGTAGCGATAGTGATGTCAATCTAATCGTTGGCATGCTAAACATGACTTGATTCATCTTTGGGTTGGGATAAGATAAAGGAGGAGAAGGAGCTTGGGGCTTCCGAACATAAAAATAACATCAAGATGTAATCTTTGAAGTAGAAAACACTGTAGATTATCAATGTGGAGTTATATATGATTCTTTTACAGTCTTTCTGTTAATATTTATTGTAAAAAGAAACTTTACGTAATTTACATTTACAGTAAGTAGTTTCACACAAACAGTCAGTGTATAAACCAAGAACACCCAACTTTTTGCTGTACGCGAAACGCATGTATGCTTAGAGTATAGAGAGAACTTTTCATGATGTCACATGAAGCTAAATTTACGGTTCAGTGGCAGCCATATTATATGGTCCAATAACATTTTCGAAACGCACGTTTCTGTCGTGTGACTACAATGTACAGCACAATACATCTGGGACATTTTCAAGCATTTTACAATTGTCTATTCGCTGCGAAATACCGGTAGCTATTTTCCGATTAGCTGTTTTTAAAGGTTTCATCTGGCATGTACGCTTCTCATGAATAATGTTCTCTTCTCATAAGAATAAATGAGAAGGCATTACTCGGCATAGAGGACCTCTAAATAGGGGTCTAGTTAATGTGGTGGAAATGCTTCATCCCTTCTGTCTCTTGGCTTCACTTCCCTCTCCTATAAAGTAGTTTCAAGCTCACTCCATGCAAGTAGATATCTAACAAGGAAGGGTCATGAACGTGTCAAACGGACTTCTAAATCAAACGTAGTCCATTCGAAAGAGATAACAGAGGCATGTTCACGGGCAAAAAATTAGGTGCCATGGACAACGGGGTAGCCCCCTGTGCCCCATAAACCCTTTTAAAAGAAAGACATTTGAAGGAAATTTGAAACTTTCAGTTAAATAGCTATGGCATCAACACTATTCATCGGAGAGTCATGGTTCATACCTCATTCTCTTCAGAATAAACCAAGTATTCTAAAAGGCCATGCATTTGCACCCATAACGGAAATTTGGAAGAATTCCTCGAAAATTCCCCTCCCCCCAAAAAAACTCCCTTCTATCAACTTTGGTCCCCTCTGGAGCGACCCCGGGTAAGACCACACAATCAAAATCTATCTCAAAAAATACTATGGGGTATAGGCAATGCGTGTGCCAAGTTTGGTTCCGTTGGCTTTAATAGGAATGAGGGAAAAGTTTTTATACCAATGCTTTCTGTATATACGAAACCGAACTTATTACCTTACCTATAATAGGACATAATATAAACATTTATAAACGCAGTACTACTCATCTGGTTGTCATGGTTCGTACGTGGAGACAGAATTTGGGCATAATTCGCGAAAACTCCCTCCAAAAAATCTCTATTGTGAAGTTTAGCGCCCTCTGAAGTGGCCCCGGGTAAGAGAGAATCTGGCTAACGTACGATTCACGTGGTCATATCTATCCAGTTGTGATCGTAGTGTGAAAACAATTAATCTAAACCTTTCTCAATCAAACTCATATCACGACCTTCGTTTATCACATCCTCATGCCAGCGATCCACATTAGAATTTTCCGGTTTGTAAAAAGCATTTTGATTATTCCTCGTATCCCTTACACATATTATTTGCAGTGGCATGTGTTTAGTTAAAAGCAAAGGATAAAAAAGACGCTTTGTTACAATTCGTTGCTTGTAAGTAGATTGTTAGAAACTGGTAACAGAATAAATATTAGTAGACCTAATATATAGCCTAGTGAACTTTAATTTCAAGCAATTCGCTAAAAATATGTTATTTATTTACTTAATTAAGTATCTAATATCAATGATAACTAAATGATGTATTTATTTATTTTTACACGCATAGAGCTTGTCAAAGAATAACGAAGGATCCCAAACCAAACCAATCCCTTTCCAACTTTTGTCGGAATCATTTTTCGCTTGTTGATTTATCAACGAACGCAATACAGTTTCCAATCAAACTGCAACTTGCCACAATTATTACCTACAGCGTAACGAATTGTTTAGATTAATTGTTTTCACATTACGATCACAACTGGATAGATTTGGCCACGTGCATGGGCGGACTTATGGGGGGGGATTGCCCCCCAGTCATTTAAGAAAGACTTTGAATGTGTCATTCTAAAAGATAGTTTTAAAGTAATTGCCCCCAGGGTGTCTCTTTGTTCACCCCCACCAGGGTCTCTCCTAAATCCACCCATGGCCACCTAAATCTTACGTTAGTCAGATTCTCTCTCTTACCCGGGGCCGCTCCAGAGGGCGTAAAACTTCACAATAGGGATTTTTGGAGGGAATTTTCGCGAATTATCCCCAATTTCCGTCTCGACGTACGAACCATGACAACCGGATGAATAGTACTGCGTTTATAAGTGTTTATATTATGTCCTATTTATAGGTAAGATTTGGTATCGTATATTCAGAAAGCATTGGTATAGGAACTCTTTCCTCATACCTATTGAAGCTAACGGAACCAAACTTTGCACAGAAACCAAACTGATTCCTCTGTACCTTGAGGGGGGGGGGGCATTCAGATTTTTTTTCAGGTGAGGGTCTAAGAAGGCACATATGATGCAAATCCAATTCAGATTTTGCCAAATATTGTATATTCATAAAAAAAAACACATATAATAGTATACGGTATAGTCATTATGAAGGCTTCTCCAACTATTACAGAATTTAACAATGTTTTTATAACGTTAAAAAAATTTACTAAAGCATATTATGTTCTAACTAATAAGAACAAAGTTTCTGCTGTTACTAGAAAATAAACTTAGGAAATAACATAAACTAATGTTAAGGCCGCTTTAGACAACAGCATTTCTGGTACGATGAATCTTACGATTAGCAGTAGTGCCAGAGTGTGCAAGCAAGAATGCTACAATATGGCAAGATGCTATGGTATAAATCCACAATTTTTTTCTTTTCACGCTGGCACACTGCTTTCGCTAAGATTCATCGTACGAGAAATTGTATCGTAAAAAAAACTTTGGTAAACTTTATTTTTATATGGGCTAGTTTAGTAACTTTGGACTTCGGCCCGTCACGATTTGCCTTTAGCTGTTAAGTGTTAAAATCCACACCCATGCCCCTGCCGGGACTCGAACCCGGGACCGTTGAGTCGATAGCCTACCGCCGCAGACCGCTCGACCACCCGGCCGGCAAAAATTGTATCGTCTCAAGCGGCCTATATAGTCTATGCAGAGGAGTTATCCAGCTTTCCCAAAGGTGGTTCTCTTTCTGTCCTGTTCACCCTTCCGCCGCGCTATTGCTTTATTGGACAAATATATATATTTTTTTTAAATTCTCGGTTCTTGATCTCGACAGGCATGGTTCAAGAAGCTTCTGTCTCACCTACAGTGAGAAAAAAAAAATATTTGGACAAGTTCAACAAAGAGGAAAAGCAGACCTATCACACGCAAAACGTGGCCCATTTCGAAATCTCTTGCCTGTTTATGATAATTTGGATACCTTAGATAGAATGCTATCGAAAGAGTAACAACTATGTAAATTCATCGAAAAAAAAAAGAAAAAAAGACAACTTCATTCTACTCTCGAAAGAAATGTTCTATGTATCCTTTTGTGCAAGAGCACTCTGCGTGGTGTATTGAATCAATTCACACCGTGTCAGGCATAAAGAAGCAGTATGGAGAACAAAGTGAGTTGAACAACACTGGAACTACGCACTTTCATTTCAAATTGCGCGCGGAATGTAAAAGATACTGAAACATAGCCAAGCTTGTTGGAAAGCCATGTTCTACGCTTGGATACATCATTATGAAACATAAAACAGAGCAATTATTGGCAGTTAGTTTCCTTGGTTGGCCAGAACGGATTCTGTTCCGCAATAATTGCTCTGTTTTATGTTCCTTTATGATGTATCCAACGGTGAAGCATGGCTTTCCAACAAGCTTTTCTTGCCTGACGCGGTGTGGATTGCTTCAATACACTACGTAGACTGCTCTTGTACGCAAAAGGTACCTAGAGCATTTCTTTCGAGAGTAGTATGGGGTTGTCCAAATACATTTTTACGATGAATTTTTCGTAGTCGTCACTCTTTCGTTGCCTGTTACCTTACAGGTATATCGAGTGGTAAGTATTTCTATAGTATCTAAGGCATCCAAATTATAATAAAAAGTCAAGAGATTTCGAAATGGGCCATGTTTTACGTGTGATAAAATCTGTTTCTCCTCTTTGTTGAACTTGTCCAAATACTTTTTTTTACCCGCTGTATATAGTTTCCCTATCTAAATGTTGTATTAGAAACTCAAAATTACGGTATTAACGGTAAATAATAATTGCATCCGAACAGCAGTTTGAAGGATATATGTATTTCCTAGTGCAAGTGTGCTCCTACTTTTGTGTGAGTTTTTCATGTCAGTGCCGAATCTAGAAATTTTCCTATAGGGGGCAAAGTTAAATTTTGCCACCCTTTCCATTGTTTTTTAGCTAATAACACGACCGGCCGACGCGACGGCCACAACATTGTCTCGCATCACGTAGTCTACTTTTGTTATCATCGCTGGAGCCTATCGTGACATCGCTATTACTAACTCCAGTAAGGCAGACGCCCTGCCTATCTGACTTGAATCGCGGTTTTGAATTTTAAAGATAAAGTTAGGCTGTGTCTACTAACATAAAAATGTTTTACAACCCCAGTACCACATGCACGTTGACCGTTTATGGGACCCATATCGCCCCAGATCGTTAATGCGTGCGGGAGAGCGGCCCACTTGAGCCCACGTCTATCGATGTTGGATCGACATCGACTATCGGTATCACTAATTTATCTATTTTCTAAAACTTTAGTAAGTATTGTACAAAGAATAAATCTATATTTTTTACAAAACCTTTTGTTAATAATGAATTAAAATTAAATAATTGAGCACTAGTCATGGAACCATATCGATCCATGTCGTTAACCGTTATCTATATTGATCAATATCGGCCCATACGGGCAACCAGATGTTTGTTCAAGCGACGCTATATCCCTCTGCTGATAAAATATAAAAGTTCATGTTGTAGTCAACACAAGGTCAGCTTTGTTTGATGACAAACGAGTTGTTCATCGAAGCATGTTAAAGTGCACAAATAACCTGCTCTTCCACGTGAAGGACACTGACAAATAAAGTGTTAAAGTTGATTGTGTTTTTTCCCAAGGAGTCTTTAATCACTGTAAGTACATAGAAAAACCAACAAGATTTATAGTAATATTTATTATGCTGGTTATCGTGCACCGCCAGAACCGGGGGACATTTTACACTTTTGTGTCGTTTGTACGGTAGAGAGTATTTTCTCGAGGCCATGTAATTGTTAAGAGAAGTTCCCTTTAGTAGAAGGATAAGTTAAAGTTATATTTATTTACATTTGTTTTACATCATTTCTTTCAATTGAAGCTGTTTCATTGTAATCATGACCATTGTACTCTTAAGTTATTGGCAAAAAGAAGTTAAAAGCAGAAGATACGTGAAATGATTAAAATTGAGCTAAAATAACAATATTTAGCATGAACGCAATATCGAAAATAACATTATTTTACAAACTATCAGTGGTCGACAAATTTTACAATCCATTAGCACAGGAAAGTGATGTAACTTTAGCTACAGAAAAATAGTATTCTTTACATAAGCAGTATTTTTGTACAATTCCTAACGCGTTTTACTATTCTTATTGGTTTATCTATGTTGGTGGTGCTGTATAAAAAATGGGATTCTTTTTAAAAATAGTAAAACAATCAGAATTACATTATGTCCACAGTGTCAATGACCGATATTGAGTGATGTCGATACCCAATATTGAGCGATGTCGATCTATATCGTTGACCGATATTGGCCAATATGTTTGCCATCCAATATGGGGCCCATATCGTTGAACGATATCGACCGATGTCGTAAAATCCAATATGCCCATATCGGTCGACGTGGATGTGCTACTTGGGAAGGAACACTCGCCAGGTGTCAGAGCCCGATTTTGATGAAAATTCGTATGTGGGTACAGTGCCTAGGTAAACCTCCATAGCGAAAATTATAGGTGCTATCGTCTACAAATAACGACAGGGGAACCCGAGAAAGATGGAACGTAGAGAGCTAGTAAATCGAATACAGAGTACGGAAAACGCATTTTCTTCTATAAATTGTTACATATCGAGGGTTAGCTGTTGATACTTCGTATCTACAATTTTTGCCACCTAAAGTTGTTGCTGTCTTTTTATTGAAGGGAGAAAACTTGGCGAACTTCCCAGTTCAAACTTAGTGAAAAATAAACGTCTAATTTACCTCTACGTTTATTTGTTACGAAGTTCCAACTGGAAAGTCCGCCATTTTTTCTTCTTTCAATAAAAAGATTACTACTTCCAGTGACAAAAGTTGTAGATACGAGTATAAACAGCTAACCCTCAATAGATTGAAAGCAAATGGATATTGAATAGGAGGGTGATACATACTGGATGGTATGCCGACAGTGACCGCCATCTTGAAAGCAGCCATCTTGACTATGCTTCAGTTTTTTAAAATACTAAATGAGTGTTGTGATATATCAATCTGTTATGAAATGTTCAAAAAAAAAACTACCATGAGGTTAGTTTTGAGAAAACTCTAATCCTGTACGACAAAATGATACGTGAAATTGACCTGGAGAATGTCTGCGTGAATGATGAAAAAAAAACAACAGGTTTTTGTTGAAACAGTTGAAAGAACGAAAATAAAATGGCTACATAAGAGTTACCAGCACTATAAAGTTTTAAATACACTAATGGAAAATGAAATCCCAATTTCAAGAAGGCGTAATGCTAAGTGAAATTGTCCTTCTCCAGGCCAATTTCACATGTCCTTTTTTCGTAGAGGATTAGAGATACGCCAAAATTGATTTCTTCATTGGGTCTTTCGGAAAATTCCAGCACAGATTGATATTTCACATGACCCACTTATTATTTAAAAAATTTGAAGCATAATCAAGATGGCGGTCATTGTCGTCATACCATCCAGTATGTATCACCTTCTATCTAGTGTCCATTAATAGCCATTTGCTTTCAATATATTTAACAGTTTATAAAAGAAAATGCGTTTTCTGTACTCTTTATTCGATTTATTTGCTCTCTACGTTCCATTTTTCTCGGGTTCCCCTGTCATTATTTGTTGACGACAGCACCTACAATTTTGACTGTGATAGGCACTGTATCTACACACGAATTTTCATCAAAATCGAACTCTGACACCCGGCGAGTGTTCCTTGTTAGAGCGCCAGTATTGAAATTTTGAACACGTTTAGATCAATTTCAATTTAATACGCAATTTTACTTCCTTTTTTAGGAGTTTTTGTTATTTTTAGCTGTTTGCCCCCCCCTAAACGGGCGCCCGCCCCCCCCTTTCCCCCCCCCCCCCACTTAGATCCGGCACTGTTTCGTGTATATTTTTATTTCCGTAATTTTTTTTTTTTTTTTGTATATAACAAAATAAAGATGAATGATCCTTAAATGACAGAAAATGACGTTTTCATTTTTCTTTTCTTTTTTTCTTCTTTTTTTTTTTTACTAAATGGTCTTCATCGATTTTATGCACGAAACTCCAGAAACAACACAAGCAATGCACGAATTAACTACTTTAGCCAGGGAAGAGGTATTATACGTGATGTAATTTATGTAAGTACTGTAGCACACGAGTTTCAGGGAGGGAAATAGATTTGCCTAAGGGATATAAGCTTAGTAGAAGGGGAAAACGAATGACCATGTGCTGTAGAAATAGGAGAACCGACTTCACCTTATCATTTCCTCACCCATTAGGGGGCCCACTTCAACAGTGGGGGCGGGGGCTGGCCCCCAAAACGCCCTGGGATCGGCGCCCTTGGTTCGAATCCCATAGCAGCGGTTGGATAATTTACTGTTGGAAAAAGTAACACAGTATATCATGATGAAAGCAACGGATAAGATGAAACTAAATGTGTGTATACCAATAGACAACATTAATGCTCTGTTTTGGCGAACTGAACCCGTTTCCTCATCGTTTCTTTTCAACCATTATTCAACGTTGAATAAACCGTTGAACAGGCGAACATTTCGGCACATTTACAACGTTAAGAGAACATTTCAATACTAACGTTTAAATCCGCGTACTTTCAACGTTTGTGTGCTACTGGGGTAAGCACCTCAATATTGAAGTAAGTTTATTTACTTCAATTTCTTGCCCCCGCTCCCACTATTTACAGTTTTAGAAAAGAAATATTTCAAAATCCAAGAGAACTATCAAAAATTTTACAACATAGCGCATTAGTACTTGCAAATTACTCTGAAATACCATGGGCAGAGATCTCGAGATCTTCTCCATTGATGAGTAATACGACTTCAAGTAAATAATGGCGTCATAGAACATATTTCTCATCAACGTACAAGGTCTCAAGATCGCTGCTCATTATATTTCATAGACATTTCTAGGTACTAATGCGCTAAGTTGTAACAGTTTTTATAGTTCTCAAAGCAATGATTTCTAACGCTTGATGGCAGTACTCGTACACCTCTTAAGTATTTTCTATCGTTGTTCGAAATGGCAATGCTGCTTCTATAATTTCAAGCCCAGAGAGTTCACACGTTCAGAGATGAAGCTGAAAGTTCATAACTATTTCAAAAGTTCAATCCATGCCGATTGTTTATTTCCTATTTGATTCATTGTCGAAATTGGTTCATTGTTGTTATGAAAATCCAAATCTATAAGAGTGAATCTCTTCCAACAATGAACAAAAAAGAAACTAAACAATTGGCACTGATTGAATTCTTGAAATAGCTATGAACTTTCTTTTTGCAAGTTTGAACTTTCTACGATTGAATTTTTTTGAGAAGTTTTACAATTTCGCACAGCGATAACATGCATTAAGAGGCATACGTAGGCAGTGCTGCCATCTATGTATACGGGTCGTTGTTTTACACTAACCATAACCTGAGTAGCCTATTTGACAGCTATCAAGAAATAAATAACAAAAATCAAAGAATAAAAGAAAGGAACGCCATAAAAACAAATAGCATTTATGATTGGTTGTGAAATGCCAATGACATTTTGTCACGTGTGAAATACAAATACGTCTTTGTTCTGGCAACATTGTTTCATAAGCTTGCATAATGTTACTTTGTTCAGGAAGGGAGGGGGAAAAAAAGAAAGAAAATAACTGAACATTATATTTCAAACTGAAACAAAGCACGTAACAATTTCCGGTTCGAGTAACCATTCACTGGCATTTCTTGAGTGCTATCAGGTAAGTGCAGTAATACATTAATTGCGTTCCGTTTCTCTAAAAAGCCTTAAAACAGGTTCTTCGTCTCTCTTCTAACCACATTAGTTTATAAACAAGAAACTGTTTTACTAGCAATCGTTTCTTGCGTTGCTTATCTTAATATTTAATGTTGCTTTTCTAGTACATTTCGTTACATTCTCTGATTTGATCAGTCAATTTTGTTACACATGCAAGATAAATGATCGTAAATATTCACAGTTAAAGAACCGTGAAGGTGTTGAAGTAACATTATGACGTAACATGAAAATATTTACTCTTTGAGCAGGAATGATGGATGCATTTGTTTCCAAGGAATTATTTTCACGTATTACCAAGTGCGATTAAAATACAATTCCATCATTCTTTTGCTGTGTTATAGACAGTGTGCGAATTAACGCGGGAGATGAGGGGGAAATCCCCCTCTGTAACTATGTGTCTGGATATTTTCATCACCTTACTTTCTTAACAACAACATTTCATCCCTCCTCATCCTGTAAAAATTCTTCAATTCGTACACTGGTTACATGTTCTATTTTTTTAAAACAAATTTTGATGAAAGAGCAAATAAACAACGTATAAGTAGAATATATTTTCAAAATAAATATAATTTGTTTTGATACATGCCTTCCGACGCTCTGAAAACTGGTAATTTGCGGTACTCAACATTGTAGTGATTCCGTCACTTCCCCAAATCCTCGAAATCACTCCTAACTTTAACATTTTAACGGCGAGAAGTCGATAGAAACCGTGCAAAACTCCACTTACGCCCTCCCATTTTGACTCCACTTACACCCTCCACCCCAAACTGAAAATCCTGGTGGAATTCTTGACTGCTTTTGTTTCATGCTCAATGTGACATGTTCAAGGACCACACAGTTACGTATGGAGTAGCAGAACCTTTGTCTCTACAATGTCCAATATTGAATAATTCAGTGGATTTAAATCCACTGATTGCGGATGCCATTCTCCCGTTACATATTTGGATAAGCTTGCTCTACATCATTGCTTGTAGCCCAGGAAATAATGGTTTGATATCGGGAATAATTAGGAAAAAACTTAATTTTGGCCAGTTGTTACATCATTTCTAGAGGTGCATTTTTTCCAAAAGTCCCCACCCCTTCCCCTTGTGCTTCCCCCAATCCCCACCCCCCGAACTACAAATTTACAGACTTCCAGAAATTGTGTTATATCTCTGTAACCAAGAGACATAGCGATGTGATTCTTTTTTTGTTATAATTCCTAGATGACAGGCTACAAAAATGGTTACCATGCGTGTTGCGATATTGCTAGGAGTTTTGCCGTAATTTAGATCCGAAGCGTAAAATAAGGATATTTTGCTTTCAATATTTACACTTTTTACGGTGTAGCTTGTTTTAAACTCACAATATCAAAAACCTGTTCGAAATAAAAGTTGTTGCCTGTTTCATAAACTTTAAAATGATGTATGTATCAATATGGTTGAACAATTACTGTGTTAGCTATTGAGGTAGCAATGACGTGCAACAGCGCGCGAACAATGCTTTTCCTTCTATGTGTGCCCTATCCACATTAGGCAGTTGTGAGCTGTCGAAGATTATGACAATATATCTTTGCAAGTAAAATAGGTGATGAATTGGTAGTGAATTTTGACGGACTTTTCATTTGATATATCACGTACCCAGATAGCATACCAGCTTGCAACAAGGTTGAATCACGTCAAAATTGCTATGTGGGTAGTGAAATAACAGAAAGATGGTAGATACTTCAATTGTAAGCTATTTCTGTACTCAGGAAGAGAAAATAGAACCTCATAGAATTTATTACGATAAGGTTAGTCATATTTCTATTATTTGGAAATTACATTTTAGTTGGTAAAGTTACTTTTTAGTAAAACTTTCCTCTGAAGATGTGGTATTGTTAATTGAAAGTTGTAGGTTATATACATATTTGTGAGAGTGTAGTAATCGGTTATCATTTTAAACAAAGTTTGTCAGCATCTTGTGAGAATTTACGTAGCGGAATTAATGCATTAAACTTAACAAATTACTTATTTATTAGAAATACAATAAAAGAAGAAAGGTTGATTTTGATTTATTGTGCTCTTAGTGGGAAATATCTTAAAACAGAAATTGTAATCGTGGAAAGAGAATTACGGACATTATTGAGGTTAGCGTGAAATGGAAAGATGCATTGTATGAACAGGTATACTAACATCAAAGCTGATTATAAATCAATGGAGACCAATAACCCATCTTACCTTTCAACATCAACTTTTTTAAGGATCTCAGAAGCAATGTCCGATTTAAAATGAAATTGCTTCATTTATGGGAAAGAATTCAGTATTAAAACTGCATGAGAGCACAATAAGTGTTTTTATATGGTTGTGACTTTAGAAACGAGAGAAAATCTTATGAAGGAATGTGACTTACGAAACGGTGAGCGGCGAGAAAGGGTAAGGCTTCTTATTGTGAGTAATATTGTGGTACCAGAAATACAGTGCCATGGAAACGGTTCCAGAGATTTTTTAAGAATTAAACCAATTGGACTTGACCAAAATCGAAACAAAGAAGTTGTTTTTGTATGTTAGGTTAGTACATATAAAACAGTGGCGAATTCCAGTAAGCTCTGAATAAATTAAAAGATAGTATTACACTTGCATCTTGACAAGAGGATCGCTGTCATATATAAACATCTTTAATAACATTTTAAAGATCGAAGAACATTTATTCGATCTTTAAATGTTTCTGGAAGGAAAAATGTACTCTGCTTATCGGACACGGCTAATAAAATCATGTATCAGTGATATAACAACAGAAAAATGCCCCTGCTATTGGATGTTAAGGATAGTATTAGATGCAGTCAACATCATACGAGAAGACATACAGAAGATGATGGCTTATAACTGAAGTGTATACCCAGATCTTATTGATAGCAAGTCTGACGGGCAAAATCTCATTTTAGGTCTTTGTGGAGAGTGTAACGACAGAGAAGAATGCTTGTGAATCACAGAAAGTTAACACGAAGTGCATTGTGATAAATCATGCTATAACAGCAACCGTAAGACCAAGATTATTCCTGTCACCCATGCAAACAAGTCTAGTATGAACCCTTCACCGATTATATGGATCAAAATATCTATTCAATCTATTACCATCCATTGGAATCTGCGCATCATACCATGAAACTTATGTTTACATGACCTCTCTCATCAACGTAGTACTATCAAATATTAATAGTGAAAGGTTTCATCAAGATGTGTTTGACAACACAGATGTAAATATTCGCATGCTGCATAATTTAAATTAGTGATGAGCACAAGAGTCTTGGTCTTACTTATATACATTTTTCATGAAATTGTAGTAGTTTCACGTCGAAAATTTGAAAGTGAATCATATTCCCGTTTCTCATATATCTACGGTATTAATAAACAACTATTTGTTCTGATTTTTGTACAAGCAGAAAACATTACACAGTCTAAATAGACTAAAGTAGGCCGGACGCACCGGAACTGCTTTTCGGCAAATCAGTTTGAAGACAGAGTTTATTTCCTTTACTCATTTTCTGTTATACATTTTATTTACTCGATACTGTATTAATGATCATGATGATAGGTGTTCTACCCCAAGGCAGGTCTTTGACCCGAAGATCCCTGGGCAAGGTGAACCCATGTTGGTTTGCCATTGCCTTCCATGGGATGATGACGTCCTGAGGACGGGACCTACAGTTCAACGTGCGATTCGAACAATTTGTGTACCCACCGGGAATCGAACCCGGAACACTTTAATTACAAGGCTACGAGCTTAACCACTCATCCACCGGAGACATTACTGTATTAAAGGTCAATCTTTTTGCTACTTTAATTGTTCTAAGTAATATTCGTTTCGACCCATACACATTTCAAATAAAGGTGAAAGAAAAAAAATCTCGGAATTATTCCACTATTTCGACAGATATCCCAAACAAGCAAAATATATATTTTCGGTAGCAAATAGTCACAAAGCAACGGCAAGCCGATGTTGTTTTCTGAAGGACAACAGGCAATAATAATAATAATAATCTTTCGAGCTGAGCCATTTGTTCAAATATTCAGACCATTGATTTAAACGTTTGGAACTAATACATATTTTTAAATAACGAACTAACGAATTAAAGGAATTTCCTTGGTAGTCATATTATCATCAGTGTGTCCATTGCCACCACGTCAATAAAACTGTTTACACAGCAACCCTGTTCGCAGAAATTTCCCGCGTAGTCAATGCCTGCGTTGATGTGAAAGGATCAGCGAGAGCGAGGCGGGCGCGGGAGAACTCGCTCTCGCGCGTATGTGAAAGCGGCCTAAGGCTTAAATAAATTTAAATTCAAAGTTGTAAGTAAGTATACTTTCTATCACTCTTCTGCCAAAGCTCGCTTGAGCCATGACTAGTCTCATTATCGTCAATTGTCTGGGTATGTGGACATGAGTGCTTCTTAGACAAAAATAACAACACTAACAAGGAAACCCTTTTTGCTGTTCAGCGAGATTTGACTTCGGACATGTCTTTGGACCTTATTTGAAGCATATAGATAGCGAAAATAACACAGACTCGCACTCTGTCATATATTTGTGTCCCGAATAAGTCGAGTCGTGTAATGTGAGCGACTTTTAAGCAGTTAAATCAACCTTGAAGATGAAACTTTATATTAACTAAATGAGTTATCCGATGCATTTCCGTAGGTACTTTTTACGTGTAGAAAACAAATTTCACCATGAAAATGTTCGCAAATTGAATGTTTTCTATACAAACTCCAGTTTATGATCGAAAATGAACAAAATTCCATAGAAAGTAATGCCGTAAAGGAACAATACAACTGTGGGAAAGGGGAAGGGGGACCAGGGCATCATGAATACATACAAATAATGGTTTCTAATACTTTTGTGTGGCCTAGGGCGCTTGCAATCGCTAAACCACTGATCGACTACACGGTTTTTAAGAAAGAAGCTAAGCGCTGGACCGAACATAGCAAAAAAGCTAGTGCACCTCTTGGAGATGCGTTGTTCTAATCGAAGCATTGTTTATACTTTGTCCATCAGATCACAAGTAATCAGATCGCAGGCACCTCTTGTAATTGGCGAAGATTAGACAAAGTCGAAATAGGCGTGGTACGTGATGGAACTTCAGTCCACTGAGACGACAGTGAAAGCGCAACGAAAAAATAAAATTTAAAGTTTGACAATATTCCTTGCAAAGTTGCTAATTCCAACAAGCTTGAATTAGCTTCTTTATAACAAACAAACCACTTGTTTTTCCAGCAAGTTTATTTCATGCTTGTTTATTAAGTTCAACACAATATCTAACTTAACAAGCTCGACGCAAGTGACGGACAACCTTGTTGCAAGCTGGTATGCTATCTCGGCACGTAATATATCACATGAAAAGTCCGTCAAAATTCACTACCAATTCATCCCCTATTTTACTTGCAAAGATATATTGTCATAATCGTCAACAGTTCACAACTGTCTAATGTGGATAGGGCACACAGAAGGAAAAGCATTGTTCGCGCGCTGTTGCGCGTCATTTATATCTCAATAGCTAACACAGTAATTGTTCAACCATATTAATATATACATCATTTTAAAGCTTATGAAACAGGCAACAACTTTTATTTCGAACAGGTTTTTGATATTGTGAGTTTAAAACAAGCTACACCGTAAATAGTGTATATATTGAATGCAAAATATCCTTATTTTACGCTTTGGATCTAAATTACGGCAAAACTACTACCAATAGCGCAATACGTATGATACTCAATTTTGTAGCCTGTCATCTAGGAATTATAACAAAAAAAGAATCATATCGCTATGTCTCTTGGTCACGGAGATATAACACAATTTCTGGAAGTCTGTAAATTTGTAGTTCGGGGGGTGGGGATTGGGGGAAGCACAAGGGGGAGGGGCGGGGGCTTTGGGGGAAATGTACCTCTAGTAATGATGTAACAAATGGCGAAATTGAGCTTTTTCATAATTATTCTTGACATTTGCCTTTTTTTTTTTTCCTTTATTTCCTAGGCTATTGCTAGCATTAGCGGGATGTTACTGCTAATGAAATATATAATAGCATTCACTAGAGTGTTGTTGATTCTGTAGTAATAACACTGCCTCAGAATCGCGTTCCGACTTGCTTTGACTCTAATTCCTGTTTTAACAAACATAGGTTTCTTTTCTTTTTTTTTTCTTTTTTTGCGTTTTTTAAATCACAATGGTCGTGTCCTGAAATCTTCCAACTTTAATTTAACGCATTTCCTCACGTCATACAATGATAAAATTTTGCACAAGGACGTACGTTGAGTGACAATACAATATGCCAATGTTACTTTCATATATTTATATATTTTAAAAGCATATTTTTTTTTTTTTTAGGAAGAACTCTTATTCGAACGTAAATGGTGGCCTACTAGCCCGCAACGATGTTGCGTTTGTCTGGTTGCAGAACACTTTAGGTGACAAGATCAGCTTGAGAAAAAGTATCAGAACACCGAAATAACTCACAACAAATAATAGACTTTTAAAAAACATACTTTTCTAAAACAATGCGTACTAAAAAGTAAAAAAAATATTTTGTTTATGCATGGCTAAAAAGAAAATCATTGAAGAATTTATAATGTGACTTTATATGAGAGCGCGACCCATGCTTTTCTTTTTAAACATGCAAAAACTATTTTTTTTTTTTTTACTTTTTAATACTAATTGTTTAGAAAAGTTGTTTTTTTTCGTAAAAATATTTTTTAGTTGACATTCTCACAGTCAAAAGCATGTTAGAAGATAACTTTTGTGATCTTAATACCGTTGTTGAGCTTCCAAAGGACTTCTGGCAACAAGCAGTTCAATTTTGGACGTTCTGAACTTCTACAACAATGAATCACCAGAGAAGACAGTTTACCAAAATTCAGAGAGTCTTGTCACCAAAGATGACTTCACTTTTTTTTTCACGTTGTTGTTGATACTTAAGCCTTAATTCTTTTCTAATTTTAACGGCTTTATCTTCTTCTGTAATGACCTAAGTAACACTAAACTCGTATATCCTGAGCCATTTTTCGAATTGAAATGTGAAAATTAACGACTCTCTTGATCCTGCAAATTAACAGCACAGGGACTGGGATAAGATAAATTTTATGTGTAAAGACGGTTCTACCAAATAGAAAATTTACTGGTGAAATAGAATGTTAACAGCACTTTTGAGTATGCCACCGCTAATGGGAGGCTGCGCCCCACCCCCTCGCCGCTCAACTCCCTTCGGACGCACCGGTTTATTTATATACATCCTCGCTTTCCTCAGCCTCTATTTGGTAGAACCGTCTGGCCGAGTAATGGAAAGCAATTATTAATATTAAATATGAACATATAAATATATATTTTGAAAGATAAAAAAAAAAACTCTCGCCGCCGCCCAGATTCGAACCCGGGTCTTTTATTTAGTAAGACAACGTCTTTCCACTGCATCACGCTACGAGCTTGTAAGCCAAGGTTACTGTTGTAAGCGGTGGTTTGGCCGTTGCATTTACAGTCCACGTGTTACGTAAGAATCCCAGTCACGTGTCTATCCCCAATCCTCCTTGTTAATTTGCAGCGCAGAGAAAGTCCTGAAAATTGTTTTTGATGGTTCTCTCGTCCTGTTTTCCCTTCCATTTTACTTTCCTTTTACTGCCACTTAAAGGAAGGTCTGATTGTGGCCCTGCTAAGAGAGATCATCTGTACGTAAGTCAGGAATTAGAACAAAAGCCCTAGTACAGTGCAGTGGTCTTCAAAGTCTTAAGATCATTCGATTTTAGTATGTGGGGAACATTTGATAGTCAAGTGTACAAAGAAGCTGTATGATATATAATTCACCTAAAAGTATGAAAGATTGAAACGCAGTCATGTACAGTACGTATCATCTGTAGAGATTTATAGAGTGAAGTCTGAAGAAGGAGGTGGTATACTTCCGAAACTGTTACACTTTATTTTCTTTTTGTTATTAAAGTATATCAGCCTTGTCAGAAAGTTGTGTGTTTCTTTATTCTAGATGGATTCAAGACCGTATTGTCATAATATTCAGTTTCCTTAAATCAAAACCTACTTAACTAACAAACCATTCAAAACTTCTTTTGATTCTTTGTAACTTTACGATAAATCGTAATTGCTTTTCTTCAATATTACAAATATAAGGAAGGTCATAATTACATACAACTTGTAAGTAGGGTAATCATTTACTTTAGTAAACTTTATAAGTGCCCTACATACAGTAGAGAGAGATTCCTGGATGTATCAGTCTTCCATGGAAAATTTAGTACGAGCTACGATAAGATAAAATGAATTGTATGGGCGGTAACAGCACTATGGCTTGCGCCCGTCCTGATTTAGTACGAGCTTATTGCAGAGTATTTATTGCTCATGTTGTCATGTATTAAGGTGAATGTACTTGCATACTACGTTTCGGAATTTTTCGCAACGCATGTTACAGGATCCTAAAGTTTGCTTAATTTGCTAATGAATTACGAGGAGTTCTTAACTTTAAATAGTGTAGTGTAAATTATTAACACAACTACCAAATTTCACTTTTTCCTGTAGAGTTCCAAGTGCAATTTCTGATAAAGCCTTCAAATGAGTTACACAGTGAAAAAAAAATCACTGGAGAAAGTTAGGCAACCTTAGCTGCCTGGAAATTTCTAATAAAATCCAGCCTTCATTCAGTTTTCTGGAATATTTGGAGAGAAAAATAATAGCCTGAAGCAAGATTTGAACATGAGTTGTTCTGTTAGAAGTCGAGCATCTCACCGACTGAACTAAACTGCCAGTCAAAGGAAAATATTGGATCAAAACGGTATAGTCGGTAAGAATAGAGTTATCAGACGTACTATCTTAAGTTACCAGTACTCTTTGTACTCTCTCTCTTTTTCAGTGGAGTACTCGTATCTTCATCACTTGGCTTTTCTTGTCCAGCTGGCGTATTTAAGTAACTATCTTCATCATCACAATGATCTAGATCAGGAAATATTATCCTCAATTCTTCTTAATCTGATTCTTGTCTTGTGAATTCTAAAGTTCCTTGTTTTCTTTTCCGTTCAGGTACATTCCATTTGTTTTTAACTGTTCAGCTCTTTGCTCAACTTAACTAAAAGTTAATGTCTTCTTGCATTTTCCAGATTCCGGCTTTTCCAAGGAAGCTATAATTGTTTCATTGTATGGGTTATCAGCTATAACAGTAGCACTTCCTCGTTCACGACACCGATGCTGACTTTTTTCTTTATGACAGGAACTGCTGAAATATAAATAGGACTCCCTAGGTTCTAAATTCCAAGTACTGTGTTCTAACAATAAGATAAGGAAACTCTTAAAATAAAGATGTAGTCTGCATTTAGACCATTCATAGAGATACTTCGTGACACAACAGAAGTCAATACGCAATATTATTTATTCTTTGTTTCATACTGACCACGAGTGATGTCCCTCAGTAATAAAACATTTCATACGCGCTTTTATTGTGTTTAAAAACATGAAATATAAACACCTGGTAAAACTTTCCCCACTGTTGAAAACAGGCACAACATACAAATAAATCAAACTCATGCAACGTTTTATCGCTAACTGAATTCATCCACCGTCTTCGTCCTTGAGGAACTGTTCCACACTTTTGTCACCATTCAGCCGTATTATACAAGCATAATGCAAGTCTAAAACGCCTAGTAGCCTGTATTTGCATCGTAGCCCATATTTACACCTTCTCGTCTATTATTATTGCAATAAAGCCTCCGTTATGTTAATTTCTACGGTTTTTTTCTTTCGTATGAGTCATTGCTAAGTGTACTCTGTTCTTACTTTAACAGTCTGGTAACCCTAGGTAAGAAATACATTGCTCGCAGCCTGAGAATATAAATGAAGTTAAACATGACTTACGCCATGTTTTAACCACTTTTTCTCTTTCTCAATAAGGCGATAGAAGCCTGAAAATATTTCCCACTTGTGCCATGATAAGCTGTGAAAATAGTGACAACAAACTCTTAATTACCATTGGTCTGTGGTTAGTATAAGCAGGGTATTTTCCTGGCATAAGAAACCGTGTTCCCCCTTTTTCACCTTTTCCACATGTGAGAAAATCACACCGGAACTGAAAACTAAAAATCTCACATAACGCAAAAGAGAACTGTGTTTTACCAGGATTACTGTCAATAACTGGAAATACTTACATCTTAAACATTACTGGATATCAAGGCACTTTAAAAAAAAGTGTAATAAATGCATGATTTGGTAAATAGAATCGAATGATAATTCACATGATGTGTTAATTAACCCATGTTTTTATTTAAGAAAATGTTACTTTTTGCCGCTAGACTCCAGAAAATGGAACAACCAACATCCAATGCTTTACATTGGTACATTTTCTTTGAAATTAAAAAATTACGTGTGTCGGATTCTTGCTGGAAATCATTCGGTTACAAAATAATCGGGATGGAAAATTTCCGTTGAATGATACTGCATTTATATAATATTCGCATTTGACATGGATAAGTAAAATTAATTAACATCAATAATTTATTTTTAATACACAAATTATCTTCAGCGCTACCTTTCATATGAAAGTAGGGTTGTTAATTAATTAAATTCATTAATTAATTTCAGAATTGAAAATCCAGAACGCTAGTAATTTAAGAAAATCTTTCAAATGAATAAAATGAAAAAAGAAGGGGTTAAACACTTTAATTAATTTAATTCACTTGCATTATATAATTGTAATAAATAAAAGACTATAATGAAACTTCAAAACAATGCGAGCAAGGTACTTGTTTGACGATTTTTTATACGTAAAACTCGTACTTTGTTATATGTCTATTGTTATAAATAGATAACAATCCATAACATCTCACATTATTGAAATGTTCTTGCTCCGTCCGCGTGTAAGAGTACTGATCGAAAGAACAAGAAAAATATTCCCTGGTCGAAGGAACAAGGAAAACATTTTCTGATCGAAGGTACAAGGAAAATATTCCCTGGTCGAAGAAACAAGGGAAACATGTGGTCATTTTTGCATAAAAGGAAGGTAAAATAGAATAAAAAACTGTGAGAAAAATACATGCGACCTCTTAGCTCTCTATTTTATTGAAATTTTTAAAGATTTCTTATTGCTGTGTCCCCAGTTTTAGTAAACAAAGTATATTTTTTCTTCTTGGCATTATAATGATCAACAGAAAAGTACAAAGAAATTCAGTTTTCGGTTCAAATATCTCTGAAGCAGGAAGCAGATGGAAACAAAGGGTAATACCGGCAACAATAACAATTGAGCATCGAAACGCTTTGCCCCTAGTGTCCAATGGAACACATGTTGCGTTCAATGTGAGGGTAGTTGAATCGTAAACTTCATTAAATCCATGTTCTATCTATTCAAGGTTTTTTCAAACAAGGAAATTGAGGTGCCGCACTCATAAATTGAATAGAATGTAATCGTGTGAAAAGAATGGAAATGATCATTTCCTTTCCTTTCTTCTTCGCTGAAAACCGGGACATTTATGCGTCCCGAGAAATAATTGCGGGACACTGGGACGTAGATCTCAATTCCGGTACGGTCTTGGATTTTTCGGGGCGAATAGCATATATATCCCCCAAGCAAATGTATGAAGTGTTACCTACCCCGTAGGCGTTCAGAACAAACATCGCAGACTTAGAGATCCTTATAAGTCCGTTAAATTCCGAAACGTAGTACTGCACGAGAGTTTATTTGAACACATCAACAATGCACTGTGGAAGTTTCATGTTGATTTGCGATTTCAACTGTAGACAATTCCGTTCTTAGTTAAATACAACACGGACCTACTTTCAAATAATTTTATCTTTAATTTCATTAGCTAGTTGGCACATAGATATCTCCGGATGGCAAAACTCTCAACCATATCAATCACGTATTAGTAGATAGACGAATACACACCAACATAATGGACGTTATGTTTTAAGTAGCAGAAGGTGACACCGACCATCAGTTAGTGATCACAAAAGTCATGCATCGGAAACAGAAGGCAAAGGATCAAAACAACTGAAATTCGAAGTTAAACGATTAGATAATCCGAGCTTAAGAACAAATTACCAACTCCAAATCTCAAATAAGTTTGAAATCTTGGTCGATTCGAGTAGTAATAATGACGAAATTAATAATGAATTTGCTGTAAGTAAGATATGGGAGGCAATTCGTGATACAGTGAAGGGCGCAGCGCAGGAACGTTTAGGTGAGAAGAAACAGCAGAAAAAAAAGCAGTGGTTTGATGAAAAATATCTTAAGCTTCATGAGGAACGTAAGCAAAAAAGGCAACGATGGCTAAGGAATAAAAACGGAGCAAATACCAACCGCTACATTAACGCAAAACGCAACGCCACGCGGAGCTTTAGAAACAATAAGCGAGAATATATGACGCAGAAGATTCAGGAGATAGAGGAAAATGGCAAGGCAAATAATATACAAGATCTGTACAAATGGGTAAACTCGTTAACGAAAGATTACCAGCCTAGAATAGAGATTATTAGAAATGAACGTGGAGATTTTCAAGCGAATCCGACAAAAATATCCATGTGTGGTAAAATAATCTCGACAATTTTCTTAATGTACACAACAGAAAAAAAACAACTGAAATTTAAACTCTATACCGCAGAAGCGTGGATTTTTCGAACCTAGCGAGATCGAGATCGAAATGTCGGTAAAGAAAATAAAAAATTTCAAATCTCCAGGAATAGACAATATTCCAACCGAATTAATTAAAGCGGGAGGAACGGCACTAATCAACGAACTGTATCAATTGATAAGTGCTATATGGAGAAAGAAGGAGCTTCCAAAGAAATTGGCATCCTCAATAATAGTTCCGATTTATTAAAAAAAGGAGCTAAATCGGACTGTAATAATTACCGCGAAATCCATTACTTTCAACATGTTACAAAGTACTGAGTAATATCCTGCTAACCCACCTAAGCGTATAGTAGATGAAATAATTGGAGATTACCAATGTGGATTTAGAAGACATAGATCAATGGTGGACCAGATTTTCGCCTTGACACAAATCTTAGAGAAGAAATGGGAATACAATGGGACTGTTCACCAGTTATTCATTGATTTTAACAAAGCATATGACTCTATCAAAAGAGAAAAACTATACAATATCCTGATACGATTTAGAATTCTGAAAAGAAAAACTTGTTCAACTAGTGAGGATGTGCATCAGCGACTCCATAAGCAGAATACGGATAGCAATAATATGTCAGATAGTTTCGAGATTCGTAACGGATTGAAACAAAGGTAATGCAATAGGGGACGATAAAAATGAACTGCAATGTAATGTAACACCGATGCCTTAGTAGAAGCATGCGATGAGATAGGTCTACAGGTAAACAAAGAGAAAACAAAATACATGATAACAAGCCGAAACATTTGGAATGAAGGAAAGAGATATATAACAATTAAAAACGAGAATATAGAGAAACTAAACAAATGTAAATAATTGGGAGCATATGTAAGAGGCAAAAACGAGGGCACGGAAGACATAAATAATCGCTTAAGATCGAGCAACTCATTTTTCTATTCAGTGTAGAAACTCCTAACCTCGCGATTAATATCACGAAAGTTGAAATTGAAAATATACAGAACGGTTATTCAGCCGGTAATATTTACGGTAGCGAAAATTGGAGTACGACCCTAGCAGATGAACATAAATTACGTGTGTTTGAAAATAAGGTTTTGGGAAAGATATACGGCCGAAACGGGACGAGACAACTGAAGAATGAAGGAGACAGCATAATGAAGAACTTCACTGACTGTACGACTCACCCGATGTTGTAAGAATAGTGAAATCGCGACGACTAAGGTGGGCAGGCCATGTAGCTCGGATGGGGGAAAACGAAGATTATATTCCATCGTGGCTGGTAAGCCGGAGGAAAAGAGACCGTTAGGAAGACCGAGACGACGTTGGGAGAATAATATTAGAAGGTTCTTCGGGAAGTAGGTGTTTGTGGTGAAAACTGGCTTGATTGCTCAGAATGGAATCCTATGGCAAACGTTTGTTACTGCAGTGATGAAGTTGCGAGTTCTGTAAGCCAGAGACTAAGTAAGTAAGTAAGTAAGTTGTTCTTCAAATATCACTGATAATTGGAGCCAGTAGTCGAGTCCTTGCGTATCGCGACCGTGCAATTTTCAACCATACAGAATATCAATGCAACCCCATGGAAATGAATCGTGCGTTTTGTGACCCATCCTATTTTAGAGTCGGCGACGTCTTGAACAATTAAGCTCATTAATAATATTGCATCTTAACTGTGTATTTAGCAACATCGCTCAGTCTCTTGGAAGTCTGAGGTTCTGCAAAGCTAATCTAAGGTGACCGTTTCCATTCCGGGAGCCTGCTTCAAAAAATCGCCGGAAGGAAGAAATAGTGATAACGGACTGGATTCGGGGGTCGATATAACTAATGAGAGGGCGTATGCGAGAGGTTACTTTAATCTAGAACATCGCTCTACACGGGAAGAGTTCATGATCCGGTATAGTACCTAATTGCGAGGCGTGCGACACCTTCTATAATGGACATGGTTGTTAACGAGAAAATCTGAATAACAATTAAAATACATTTATTGTAGGACTTTGTTAACTATCGGAATTACATAATTAAAACATTAAAATTGCAACAAAAGAAATCAATATAAAACTTGGGGACGGCGTTATGAATCATGACACGCGTTGAAGCTAAAAGACAAATACATGGAATTTAAGTTGAGATAAACAAGATAAAATAAAATTTAAAATAGTTAAACTAAGCTCCAAGTACTATATCAAATCAAAACAATAACAATACCATTTTACACAATTACTAGAGACAACAACGTACCTGTGATTTTCAAAGTTGATTGAAGATGTGAAGATGCACTTTTAAAATAAACTGTCACTATTCGCTAATTCTGGCTTAACCGTGTTTAAACCAGTTTGATATACTTTAAGTCCAAATCGAAGATAGAAAAGAACGAATTTCGATAATAGATGTGTGCTTCGCTTTTGATGTCTGAACTATACAAGTTCTTCTAAGCGTCTCTGCTCTGACGAGTCTCGATCGTTCGTTTTACACTCTATTTTATATGTTTGTTTTCGAAAGAAAGAAAGGATCACTTTAGTTCTCGTGGGATGATTTTACTCTAATTCGAGGTTGAATTAGCTCATTTTCTTGGACGGCGTTGATTCAAGGTGGAGTCTGAAGCATTTCCTGTGAATGACGTTATTTGGTGTCCATGATGTCTGGAATCACGTGGGATTTTATATCGTATTACAAAGTTCTTATGAGTCAAGGTTAGATCGTGGTATCACACGGTAGTTCGTAATTTAGAAATATAATTTGAGAACGGAAATGATATCATTGTCACGTCTTGTACGTTGCTATGTCGTAAATGAATACTTTGGAGCTTGAGTACTATAAACCCAATATCATGATTCATAGACGTCGTGACAAATCTTAAATCTAATACAAATATAAATCTTATAAACTATACAAATGAAATACACTGTTGGTCAAAAATAATAAAAAAATTGAAATTAAAAATTATGAAAAACATGAGCATATAACAATATTATCTCGAATTTCCAAATGCAGTACTCACATTTATAACGAGCAATAAACACAGAAAACATTAAATGAAGATGCAAAATCACGGACTAAATGGAAAATGGGAGAACCTGACTTTAACTAAACCAACTTCCTCTCTCTCTTGGCATTATTTCGTTTCTGTGAGTGACATTCGCGTAGTTTTATATTACGTTCTTTGCAAAGTTGGTTAACCACATCAATGTGTACGTGAAATTGAAAAAGTAATGAATGTTCATGTTTCTGAAAATGAACTGGGACTCGCCATGGCTTAGGCAGTAGCACGGCTGACTGCGAATCGAGTTCATATTCCGGCCAGAATGTTGGAGACTTTTATTTCGCAGTTTTCCCATAAAATTTGTAAACTTTATTTTTATATGGGCCAGTCTAGTAAGTTTGGACTTCGCCTCGTCACGATTCGCCCTTTAGCTGTTAAAATCCACACCGATGCCCCAGCCGGGACTCGACCCCGAAATCTTCGAGCTGATGGCCTACCGCCGCAGACCGCTTGGCCATCTGGCTGGCAGTTTTACCATATCTACCGCTCTGCGGTGCACTCAGTCTCCTATCAAATTGAGTAACAGATTGTCTTTGGTATTCCTGGGCACTTTGTAGGTAAAGGCGGTCAACCATGGGACTGAATACCGTTTGTCGAGAATATGTCATTACCTCAATATCCCATATACGCCGTTCCAGACGCATGGACATCGCACAGGGAATATCTTTACCCAAAACGAATTTCCTTGTCTCAAATTGTAGTAATATGCTCCCAAAATAAAACTTGTAATCTAACTTAATTTGACCTGACCAGAAATATGTAACCACCTTCTTACATGTATTAACAGACAAGAAAATATGATCTACAGTAGGTACTAATGCTAGTAGCTTCAACATTGGCATTTCAATATAAATCAGGGCCGCAAAATGAACGGTCGCTTATATTTCAGGCAACAAAATGCACGGTCGCTAAACGTGTGCCACCCAGTATTCGGATCCGTAGTCATGTAGGACACCCCCCCCCCCCCCACCTACAATCCCTTATGGTATGGATGTTAGGTCTAGTCTCGATTAGGTAGTTGCAGTCAAGCCAGTCACACAACAAAAGCTGAAGAGCCCTTTCGAGAATCCTGGCTAAAGATATACTAGTACTCCTTTCATTAAAAGGTAACAAGAGTAAAATAAGAAAAAAAAAAGAACTACATTCCCCAGGTGCCACATAGGGAAATGACCACCAGATATTGTGGGTACCAGAAATATTCCGGGGATGACCAAAACAAGTAGGCCTACTGCTGCCTTGTAGAGGGATATATAAAGGCTAGGGGAAGATAACCCCGAACAAAAATATCATGGGGAAGAGAAGCAGCTTCACCATTACCGCCCTGAGACTGAAGATGAATGACATTAGCAAGGCTCAGAGATGGACAGAGGACGACATATTGAATGTCTGCCTTTACTGCGAGGTCGTAGAGCTGACAACCCTACACAGTGTTCGATTTGTGCAATTTCCAGAGAGGGGGAAGAATTAGTGAGATATGTAGTATAACGTATTTTGGGATCGTCTATAACCCAGGTTTGAGGTACATTTCTGTAAAAAATACCAAAGATTTTTTTTTTGCCGAGAGGGGGATAATTCCAACCATCCCCCGCTACAAATCGAACACTTACTCTACACCGCTAAAACATGTCAAGAAATAGTAACACATGGTTCATGGATTCTCCTAGGGTAAAATATTCCGGAGGTAAACTAAACCCTCATTCGGATCTCCGGGCGGGGACTCCTTCAGGGGCTCTAAAACAGGATTAAGAAAGACCTTAGAATAGGAACCTGGAACGTATGAACGTTATACCAAACGGGCGCTCTTCAGGTAACGATACGCGAGACCGAGAAGCACGAGCTAGACATAATTATTAGCGAAACAAAAAGTTCGGTGAGAGGGTCAAGATAGCATCCGACAGGGCAAGTACACTTCTACGGTGTAACACAGTCTCACGATTTCGGAAGAGGATTCCTCATTAAGAACAGTATCCTTCCGGCGGTTCAGAATATAGAGTTCGTAAACGAAAGATTACCGTACGTTACTATACGTACTCGATGGAGCAACACAGTTTTAATAAATGTCTATGCTCCGACAGAGCAGGTTAATGATAACGACAAATGCTTTTTGACCGATTACCGAAGTATAATTCGAAAATTGTGTTTGGTGATTTCAAAGCAAAGGTAGGTAGGGAAGAAAAATATAGATCTACTATAAGCAAATACAGCCTTCACACACACACACACACAAAAAAAAAAAATGAAGAAAGATTGATAACTTTCGCGATTTCGAAAAACCTACTGGTAAAGAGCACGTACTTTGAACACAAAGACATACACAAATACACATGGGTATCTCCGGACGGCAAACCTCTCAACCAGATCGATCACATATTAGTAGATAGACGAAGACACACCAACATAATGGACATTAGGTCGTACAGAAGAGCGAAAGGTGACACCGACCATGAATTGGTGATCACAAAAGTAAGGGAAAATTTATGCATAGACAAGAAAGAAAGCAAGGGACCAAAACAACTGAAATTCGAAGTTAAATGATTAAATAATCCGAGCATAGAAACAGATTACCAAATCGAACTCTCAAATAGGTTCGAAATTTTAGCCGACTCGAGTCATAACAATGATGATATTTATAATGAAATTAATGTAAGTAAGATGTGGGAGGCAATTCTTTAAACAGGTAAGAACGCAGCAAAGGAAATTGTAGGTGAGAAGAAATAGCAGAAAAACAAACCTTGATTTGATGAAGAATGTCTTAAGCTTCATGAGGAACGAAAACAAGCAAGGTAACGATGACATAGTTATAAAAGCTAAGCAAATACCGACCATTACAGTAACGCGAAACGAAATGCCACACGCGAGTTCAGAAACAAAAAGCGAGAATATCTAACGCAGAAGATTCAGGAGATAGAGGAAAATGGCAAGACAAATAACATACGAGATCTATTCAAAGGGGTAAGCTCGTTAAGAAAAGGTTAACAGCCGAGGTTAGGAATAATTAAAAATGAACGTGGAGATCTACGGGCGGATCCGACTAAAATTGTCGATGTGTAGAAAAGTTATTTCGACAAACTTCTTAATGTACACAACGGGGAACACAGGAATTTGAAATCAATACCGTGGATTCCCGAACCTAGCGAGATCAAGATCGAAATGTCGGTAAAGAATTGATAATTTTCAAATCTCCAGGAATAGACAATATTCCAACCGAATTAATTAAAGCGGGAGGAACGGCACTAACCAAGGAACTACATGAATTGATAAGTGCTATATGGAGAAAGGAGGAGCTTCCAAAGGAATGGAAAACTTAAATAATAGTTCCGATTTACAAAAAAGGCGATAAATCAGACTAATAATTACCGCGAAATCTCGTTACTTCCAAATTTTGTTACAAAGTATTAAGTAATATTTTGTTAACACGCCTAAGTGTATACGTAGATGAAATAATTGGAGATTACCAATGTGGATTTAGAAGAAATTGATCCACGTTGAACCAGATTTTCGCCTTGAGACAAATTTTGGAGAAGAAATGGGAATACAATGGGACGGTTCACCAGCTATTCATTGATTTTAAGAAATCATATGATTCTATCAAAACGGAAAAGTTATATAGTATCCTGATACGATTTGGGATTCCGTAAGAACTGGTTCAACTAGTGAAGATGTGTCTCAGCGTCTCCATAAGCAGCGTACGGACAGGTAATAATAATATTTCAGAAAGTTTCAAGATTCGCAATGGATTGAAACAAGGCGATGTCTTGTCCCCATTACTGTTTAACTTTGCGTTAGAATATGCGATTTTAAAAATTAAAGGGGACAAAAAGGCGACTATCAGTGAATGGTTTGAATCAACTGTTCCTATACGCGGATGATGGAGATTTAATAGGGGACGATATAGATGCACTACAAAGCAACACCGATATCTTAGTAGAAGGGTGCGATGAGATAAGTCTACAGGTAAACATAGAGAAAACAAAATGTATGATAACAAGCAGAAGGAAATAAAAACATAGGGATTAGGGATGAGATCATAGAGAAAGTAAACAAATTTTAATGCTTTTGAGCATACGTAACAAGCAGAAATGAGGTCACGGAAGAAATAAAAAGTCGCTTAGTATCGGGCAACGCATGTCTCTATTCAGTCCACAAACTTCTAACCTCGCGATTAATATGAAGGAAATTGAAATTAAAAATATACAGAACAGTTATTCTGCCGGTAATACTTTACGGTTGCGAAAGTTGGAGTACGACCCTAGCAGATGAACATAAATTACGTGTGTTTGAAGATAAGGTTTTAAGAAAGATATACGGGCCGAAACGGAACGAGATGACTGGAGAGTGGAGGAGACTGCATAATGAAGAACTCCACGGACTGTACGATTCACCCGATGTTGTAAAAATAATAAAATCGCGATGACTAAAGTGGGTTGGCCATGTAGCTCGGATGGGGGAAAACGAAGATTATATTCTATCCTAGTTGGAAGGCCGGATGAAAGGAGACCATTGGGAAGACCCAGACGTCGTTGGGTGGACAATATTAGAAGACATCTTAGAGAGGTGTTCGTGATGAAAACGGGCTTGATGTTGCCCAAGATAAAATCCAATGGCGAACGTTTGTTACTGTGGCGATGAACTTGGGAGTTCCATAAAATAATACAAAATTAATTGTACATATGTCTGTTTTCAAGTTAAGAGTTTGATGTGGGAAGGATATCTCAAGTTAGTTCCGCAAATTATTAAACGTTTTCTGGATTGGTCGTATAAAACGTTTGCAACTCTAGCTGCCCGCGGACTCAAACTTGCGGCTCCTGGACCCCATCAGCCGTATTCAGAAACTTTTTTTTAAACTGACTAACACTTTACTTCTAGGGAATGCGTTTGACAACGCAAAGCAGCGCTTGTTGGTTCGAGTTCGCGCTTGATTCACCTATCCAAGCGACTCGTAATTCTCCGGTGAATTTAGGCCACACGTTAATTTCCAATTTTAAACTAATTTAATTCAGATATTAGAACACCAGGGCATGTCGGACGTATTGAAGAACCAAGTTTTTGTTTAGAATACGTAAAATTCATGAAAAGAAATACAAAATATTTTCAACAATAAACCGTGAGGCGCTAAGTCGTGGGAAAATCACGAGCCGACTGGCGGGTGGGGACAAGTGAGTCAAGCGTGAGCTCGGCCGACAAGCACTGGGTTGCTTTGCCAAACGCATTTCCTGTACCAGTGACTACCAATGTTAAAAGATTGTTAATCACTCGTTAGTACAGTGCTAGTAACTTGGAGAAAATATTTCTGAATACGGTCGCAGGTGTCCGGTTTCTAAGTTTTTGCGACTCTCATGAATAATGGCAAAATAATAACAAACCACCGTTTTCTTTCATGTTTTTTTTTTTTTTAAACAAATTCAGCCTCTTCATGAGTAGTAAGTATGTTTGCATACAAAGAATACATAAAATAGCTCACACACACAAAAATAAAGAAAGAAGTGAAATAAAATAAAATTGTCAAGCAAGCTTTCTTAAAACATTTACAAAAATATATTTTGAATTGCATAGATTACATTTGCAAGAATATTCAAACAAGGAAAAGATTCTAATATATGCAAATGTTTTAAGAGTATGTTTAGGAAATATAGTGTACATGATTCAGAGTTTATACGACGAAATCGCTCCGAGAATATTTCCAAATAGTTATTCCAAAATATATTATTTTTAAATGGGTTTAAAATATAGAGCATAGCTTTAACAATAATGTTAAAATAGACAATATTTTGAAAATTTTGCCTATATAGGCCCTAATCCGAAAATATATTATAGATAATATAAATCAGAATTATTTTAACATTATTTAAAAATATTTTCTGTTGTATGCTAGTACGCACGCCTATATTTATAAAAGGAATCGAAAGCTTATAATTTTTCGTAAAAAAATTATAAATTGTTATCCGTCCTCCAAAGTTCTTTCAGAACGGCCCTTCGAAGGGTCTGAGTTTGAGTCCACTGCAAGTCTAGTCAATTGTGGTTTAACTAGCCTGCGGAACAATAACCAATTTAGATAACTGAATGGGAATAATCGAGTATCCTTGTCTTCATGTGGAAAAATGACAAGTACAAGAATTGTATACTCATTAACCAGACCACAAAACACGTTTTGTGTAACTAGATAGAACTGGTAAAAATAAATACCAGAAAAACGAAAGAAAAAAAGTAAGCTTACCTGCTGCTGCTCCACTCAAAGCTCTGCACACAACTGACTGTCAGCGCAGCTTTTTAAAACTGTTTTCTATCACACTTTAGGTAAATAATTACTTGACAGTTGCCGTGCGGGCATACACTACGCGGACGACATGTCTTGTTTCTTTTTTCTACACAGGCCATCACGAACGTTTGCCAATCAGGAAACATATGTCATGTAATTCTTTATCTTGTTTTATTTATTTGTTTTTGTTTTTTTTGTTACAATTGCTCTAGTTCTTATCTCAGGGTCAAGGCGATAGAGGTGATGGAGGAGGGCTTCAAAACACTTTCACCCAATGTATACATGCCCACGTTTGATTGATTGAATGAATTGTTATTAACGTCCTAAACGAGCTGGTATGCTACTAAGGACGGGACCTACGGTTTAACGTGGGCTCCGAACCACTTGTGTCACCATCGGAAATTGAACCCGGGATCCCTTGATTATAAGGCAGCGAGCGTTACCACTCAGCCACCGGGGACACTGTCCATGTTTGAGTAGTACTAGAGTTTGTATGTAATTCCAAGAATCACCAATATTGATAGAATACGCATATGTGCTTGAACACTTTGACTGGTATTAAAGCCTACAGATAAGAGTTCTTCACGTAACTTGTCTTTTAATGAGCTTTCGTCACCCTAACTATTGTCAATGTATGAACAAGTGTGAGCTATACGTCTTCAAAAAAAAGCGTGAAACGTGGTGAACATGTATAGGTGAAAGAAAAAACATGCACGTCATTATATTCTTTTTCTTCAGTTGCGTGCAGCAAGCAATTGCAAAAATCCCAATAAGTATGCCATTGTAGAACGCTCTTAAAAGCTTTTATCTAGATTCTGTCCAGTATATTCTTTCCTTCCTGGAACAAATGAAGATCGTTAAGATATTTAGAGGAAAAGGAATAATTTTTAAGTGTTTTGTAAACAAAAATTTTCGCATGGGCAATTTTAAAGATATGTATTCTGGAAACTCGAATCATACTTTTTTTTTTTTTATTTACTCAATTTTATGGACTTCACGGCATCCAAGGTTAAAACTCGTCACATATCTTTGACGTGACAGATTTCATAAGTACATGAAAAGGAAAGGCGAGGAGTGCGATCTAGGCCTCTATTATAGATAACAGCCATCCCGGCGCTCACCTAATGCACGGTGAAGATAAATCAAGAAAGAACCTTAGTCACTACCAATTCGTACACTATCAGCAACCTTCGGACACTAGAGCACAAACTGAAAATTATCGAAAACTTTTTTTTTTTCTGTGCACAATGTTAAAAATAATGTGGTCAGTTCCCTGGAGAAAGTCAGGGAACTGGTGTGAATACAACGTGACTAACAAAAGTCAGAAACCCTTCAGTTTTCGAAATATTCAAGCAAAGAATATTTAGAAATTTGCTCTACTATTATGCAGGTCACAATCTGAATCACAATAATAATTGCAATATGAACCTGCGTAATAGCTGAGAGATTTTCTAAGGATTCTTTGTTTAACTATTTTTGAAAACTGAATGGGTTCTGATTTTTGTTAGTCACGTTGTATTCAACCGAGTCGTCTGACTTTTTCCAGGAAATTGGCCGAAAATTCTTAACAGTCAGTTTAATATGAGCAGTCCGAAAATATGAGCAGGGCGAAGTTTATACCCCCATATCTTCCACGTGCATTGCGTAAGAGCGAAACAACGTAGCCTTGTTTGGAGTTTCGTGGTTGACGAGACTGGAGCTCAAGCTAGTAAGTTGCTATCATTTGTGTGGTAAAGAGGAAGTTTAAAGGTACGTAGAATTAAAAAAATGTATAT
The DNA here is from genome assembly GCA_022664845.1 of Lepisma saccharinum. Classification (NCBI taxonomy): domain Eukaryota; kingdom Metazoa; phylum Arthropoda; class Insecta; order Zygentoma; family Lepismatidae; genus Lepisma; species Lepisma saccharinum. The sequence continues at coordinate 66,552 of JAGDQP010004189.1, forward strand.
TTTTGAGCTGTAGTAAAATCAGGGTAATGGAAAATAAGCTACAACGAGGTATCCATTCATTATATAAAATATCACTTGATTTATAGTCATTTCCCTCTAGGAACACAACACCAGCCAGTCATGTGTTCACTTCTTTGTGATAAACAGACTTGTAAACTATAATGCATTAACAAAAACACTAGCAGTCGGTGAAATACGAGCACTTAAATTCTGTTTAATATGAGCAGGTACGAATTTACTGAAAATAATGAGAGAAATGAATATGAGGAGCTTTTCCAGGTGCTCCCGATGTTTCTCATGACACTTCATGTTCAGTTGCTGTCAATACTGACGCAACACGTTCTTCTTGCCTACCTAGTGTTGATGAGTTGCAGACATCACCAATCAATACATCTCCAGATCGAGAACTCGCCTTCTCTGCAAGCACTGAACCTCAACCTGGACCTTCAGACTCCTCCAGAAACGCTATTATCAATCAACTTTCTCGTACACCACGGAATATTGTCAGATCACTTTTTCCTCTCCCTGTTATTCAGCGTCCAAACATCCAGAATGGAAGAGTTGAAGGAAAGGCACGAGAACTCACATCAAGGCAATTGATCACACAGCTTTAGCCGAAAAATTCACGAGCAAGACTCCCTGTAAAGAAGATCACTAAATCTCCTGTGAGTTATCATAAACCTACTGAAGAAGAAGCCAGTAATACCACGGAAAAACAAGAAGCAAGGCACATCCACAAAGTCTTGTGATAGTATTTGTCATATTTGTAAAGGCAAGTTTAGTGAAGACACCAAAAGGGAACAATGGATCAGGTGTGATCTTTGCCATGACTCCGTGCTCTGACCTCTTTGTTTGCGACTATTGTTGCACCTAAATTCAGGTAAACCACTTTAAGATGTAGTGTTTCTGTTCTTTTTGTTATTTTTTTGTTTTACGTAATTCATATTTGAAGTATTTTTTGCAGACTTGCGATGTAAAAAGTCTTCGCCATAATTTCAATTTTGTCAAAAAATGGACAGTTAGGCTCTTCTCCCGTTCGAGGAAGAAACGTCTCATTGTCTATTTGTGTCCATTATTGTCATCGTTGATTTATTACTTTTCATTTTGTTTATTCAACTGTTATTTGTTCTTTTTCAATTGCACAGGGTGTGTAGATAATGACACTGAATGGTGCTCATATATGCCATATGCAGTGCTCATATTACCCTTGTACCATGGGAAATATGAGCACTGCACACCTACCTTACTTTTCTTTTCATTACTCAAAAACCAGAGTATCTACAACCCTGTACTTTCTAGTGTAGTTCAAGGAAGAATCTGTCTTACTTTCAGTCGTATTTGGAAATTTTTTTAATAAACCATTTTTGAGATACAATCGCATTTTCATTAACTATGCTCATATTCGCCTGACTTCCCCTATCTTCATTACTTATGTCTTTCCTTCTCATGTTACGTGACAAACTTTAGACAAAATTTGCATATAATTATATTCAGGGGTGTCCAATTTAATAACAAATATAAATATTTATCTAAGGGCCCGCGCGAGCCCCCTCCAGCACGCTCCTGATTATATTGATTGATGATTTAAATCAATTTTCTCTCTTTCTTTCTTTCTCTCTCTCTCTCTCGCTTTCGACAACAGCCGCTTTTAACGTTTTTCTACTGTTTACAGCACTTGTTAGCTTGTTTGAAGAATACCGTGATATTTACTATCGAAAGAGAACCAAATTTCAACCGGAAAAATCTCGAAGAAGATATCAATTAATTTCCTACCAGTACTCAGGAGGAGGAATCAGTCTTTCCCAGCATGAACCACAATTCTTAAGAATTCCGAAGTGAACTTTGGAAGTTCATGAGTAGGTTTCACGGATTGTTAAATAACTTTAATGCCCCGTTTCTCCAACGTCGATTAAATCCTTTAATGGCTGAATAGACAATCATGTTTGACAAAAATTTGTTCAGTCTTTAAAAATTTTCCGTTTCACCAACGCTATCGTAATAAATTTAACAAACCGCTTACAATCGGATCGTTAAGTGAAGAAACTACTAGCTATTTATATTTCTTATAGCCTAAACGAATTATGACTGGCGGACTGCAAAATTGGGGGTTAACCCTAAATGTTTCCCTTCTTTCCTTCCTTTTGCAGAAAAACCGGAGGAGACAAGTGAAGGAACCTTCGAGAAGGATACTAAAAAGGAAGCATTTTGGACGCTGAACACGTCGCGAATATAGCGACATCTTTGAAAAGCACTAGTAATTAGAAAAGCGAACAACTGTGCAGCGGGATTAGTTTTGGAGGCGCGATTGCTTTGCTTGAAAATAAATATGGACGAAGTGCAAAAGTTTCCTATTGCTAACAAATCAGGTCCGAAGCCAAGGAGGGCACCCGGGCATGTGCCCCCTTACGGGATGACAGTCCTGATTAGATTGCAGGAAACAAGAAGCTGGTTAGCACATGGGCACACGTTCCCTATTACAACAGACAGTTTGAGCCACTCACACATTCACCCACAAAAAAGAATGTTTAAAGAGTTATCTACGAATTATAACTAAATCCCAGAAGAAGAAAAATATTGAGTTGAACGAGAAGGCGCTTTCCAGGTAATTTGTGTTTTTTTCTTCGGATTTTTTAAAAATTCTTTATTTAAAGGGCAAACCGCTTCAGTCATGAATCATCACTTTCGACTCACTGATCAGCCGTTGGAAAAGGAGAAATCTAATCTCGAACAAAATCAAATAATTCTTCAGAAAAGTAACTGCTGTGTAACTCTGCCGAGAAATTTCGTCCTCATTTTAAACGAATTCGAAATCTGTTTCCACGAGCAGATTGAACGTTTTCAATGCTCAAAATTACGCCACGAAGTTAAAATTAAGCTTGTAGACGAATTGAAAGAGTACATTTGCGATTCGTCTCAGTAAATAATAACCCTAGAGCACAGAAGATCGGCCCAATATTTGGCCAGTAACGGCCAATATCGATCAAGGTTGGCCCAGTATTGGGTGACCCGACATCCTATGCTGCTAAGGTAGTTTACAAGAAACAAGGGTGAAATAGCCCTGACAAAACAACGAAGAAAACAATGTACTTCTTTAAATAAATAAAGACCTTACCCTGTGTCGGAATCGAATCGAGGACCACTGAAATCCGATGCTGTAGCCACGAGACCACGGAACCTCACGCCCTAGCTCGCTTTCCAAGCAGTAATTGTACTTAATTCATGAGATCAAAAGAGACGCCTTTAGAAAAAGAATGGGAGCTGGCGAAGGTTAGCCTACGGTAAAACAGTCCTGCCACGTGATGGGACATCTGTGGCAGTGCAACGAAATAAAATGCAAATAAATTTCAAGTGTGATAAGCTTTCCTTATATAATTGCTTATTCCAACAAGCTTGAATTAACTTAGTTATAACAACCAAACAATTTAACTTGTATCAGCAAATTTGTTTCATGGTTATTTATTAAGTTTAACCCAATATCAAGTTTGACAAACTCAAAACAAGTGAGTGACAACCTTGTTGCAAGCTGCCATGCTATCTAGGCAGGTAGAAAAGTGGTTTTCATTATTATATTTCTAGTTATCGGAGTAGGAAAATGAAACATTATGCCTTAATATATTGTTATTATGACATTAACAATATATAGGCCCCTTTTATTTAGCTTCTAACATAATCACAAATTTAGCAGTTATGTTTCATTGTATGTTTTAGATTTGCAAGTAAAACGGTTTCTTAAAAAAGGAGTGAAAACCAAAGAAGTTACTTTACCTGTAAACTCTGTAGACCCCTCCTGCAACAACTTTCACTTACAACAATAGCTGGCTTGAAAATGAATGTATTGTCATTTTATACATCAGCCTGGTTTGCTATTAAATTAGTACTGCCAAACTTTTAAGGATATTGTTATGAGAGTTGTTCAGGATTAAAAATAATACAAGGAAAATATTATTATCACTTCGCATATTGCCGTACCAAAGGAGTTTTGAACCCTTCCCCCGCAAAAAAAAAAAGAATTATTTCGTAGAACAATGAAACTATTAAACCCACGTGGCGCTTTATATTCAATATTTAAATCAGTGTTACTAAACGTTCCTTGCATTGTACTATTTTTTTAAGCAGAAAGAAGAGAGAGAGTCTATTTTTACTTTAGTGATATCATCTATTGTAGCGATTTATTACTTGCCAAATACCATGAAACGTCCTCCTACAAACCTAAAGATAAAAACAACCACCAATTAATCTTGTTCACGTACTTAACCTCTGCAATTGAACCAAAGCTATGAATTCCGGTAGGACAGTTTCGTGAACTCCTCCACGAAATAACAGAAGACATTCCATCTGAAGTTACGAAAAAGAGCGGATTTCCCGAACTACTTAAAAATTGATTACTGTTTCAATAAAAGCGCGTAGGAAGACAAGCTTAATCAGAATATCTTCACTTTTAAAAAAAAAGTTGAGCGTAAATCGAAGCTACATTTTCGAAAAGTTGGTTTCTTTTCAAGCTTTGGAAACAAAATGTTTTTTAAAGAAGTAAACCGTCTTGAAAAGAGTACTAAAAAATTGAAGAAAATATAATCTTACAACCTTGTTGAAACCAGCGCGAAGTGTACAATTGTGTACTTTAAATTGTGTACAAGGAAAGTCCTAAGTTTATCATGTCGTTAAGACAGGAAAATTTGAACTCTTGTGTACTTCTTTTCTTCACGATTATCGATACTACTATGCAAACGACAAATGTGATATATTTATTATTATTTTTATAATAAGAGAATCTTCCGTACGTGACAGTGTAGTCCGGGAATCGAACCAAGTTCAAAGAAATCAAGTGGATCACAGAAAACCTAAGTATGGCAAATAGGAGTTCCTAATTCGAAGTCGTTCTGGAGATGAGGGGCTACGACGGCATAACTAACACATAGTATACAATGATTTAATCTTTGTATAAGGCTCATAACTGGAAAAGTATTTAACGTCGGGCTTTTTTTTTTTAAGCGGGTAGAAGAAGTATACATGCTGAATTAATTTGTAATAGGCTAAAACCAGTGGCGTCCGGGACATATCTCTACGGAGGAGGGTCAATTTTAAACATTTGAATGCAAGTTGGGTTAGGTTATCACGTAATTCGAACATTCACTGAAAAGTTAAGCAAGTGTTATAGAGGACATTTCTACGACTGCAAGGAAAACCTGGATTGTTCCGGATTTTCGTCTCCTGTCCCGGGTACCCGAATAATGTTAACCGGGACCCTAAATGTCCCGGTTTTCCAATATAAATTACGATCGCATTATAGTACATTGTAGTGTTTAATTATAATGATACTTTCATGGCATGGCAGTTAACTTTTCTACGATATAATAGGAAGTTATTCATGTAATTTCGTTCGCTACAAAGAAGTCCAGTCAAAACAGTTGTAATGGTTGGTTTATTTACGTAGATAATCAGACTTCTGAAGATAAGTATTACACGTAAAAAATATAACGGATTATTGCAAAATGTTGTGGTTTAAATATAAATTAGTTAAAACATTCGAATATGAATAGGAAATAATGCAGGTCTATGTACCCTATTTTATACAGAACAGTGACTTATATAAAGAACAACAGAGTTCACCACGTTCGCAGTTTTTTTTTTTTTTTTTTTTTTAAGTAAAAGCAGGTAAGGCTTTATGTTCTCTCGAGTGTACTAGAAAAATCAGTTTGTAATTTTCTACTGATGTTTTGTGTGAAGTATGGTCGGATAATATATAATTATTTGTCATTTCAAACTGGCAACGCTATCACTGCCAATTTCCATTGATGCAGATTTTATTAAGAGTTCGTTGTTGATTAACTTACAGTGATACTCGTGTTAATGCGTTGTGCTCATACCAAGATCCAATTATGCCCAAGGCCAAACGAAAGTGTACATTTCAGCAAGAATATACCAAGGAATAGCCTTATATTGTGGAAGGGCGGTACGAAGATGAAGGTGAATGTGAGACATGTTTGTGTTATTTTTCTGTTGTTCATGGAGATAAGTCCGATGTTATCGATCACTTCAAACCCGCCAAATATCGACGTAATATCCATCGAAGAGCGTTTACTCTTCTTCGTAAAGAAAGATAGTAAAGAAGACAACTTATTCACAGCTGCGGAATTAACGTTAGCTTACTCAGCCGTAAGACATTACCATTCCTTCAAATCTTTAGGCCGTACAAACAAAATGGGGCGTATTCTTTATCCAGATTCTACAATAGCATCAAAGATTCCATCAGCAAGAATCAAATCTACTTCATATCAACAATGGCTCCGTATAGTGTTACGAAAACAATGGACTCTTTAAATAAGGTACGTCGCTTTTTCTTATCAACTGACGCTATAGCAATCATAAAACAGAAAAGTTGTTTCCTTTTGTTGTCCAATATTTTACTAAGAATACGGGAACAGAATCTAAGCTTTTGAAACTGGCCTCAGTACCTAATGAAAAATCTGAAACCATAACTAAGTACTGTATAGACACTCTGAATGAACTTTACATAGTGAAAGAAAAGTGTGTGGCATTATCAGGCGACAATACCAACACAAACTTTGGAGGATTAAAACGTGCTGTTGAAAACAATGTTTTCTCGAAGTTAAAATGTGCTCTATAGAAAGAAATAGAAGGATTTGGATGTCCAGCACATACACCTCACAACACAGTACAAGTTGCTGCAGGAATGTTAAGTTGTGATCTGGAATCAAGCGCTGTTAAATGCTACTTTCACAGTACGTACAAAAACTCTGAAGGATTCTGCGATTTTGTGGATATGAAATTACCAAACCCTATTTTCGCATTCTAGAAGAAGATGGCTATCTCTGTGCCCTTCAATAGAACGCATTCTTAAACTACGGGAGGCTCTAAAATCCTTCTTCCTATCTGAGGAAAAGGTCCCTGTAGTCTTAGTGAACTTTTGCACCTGAGTGAGGCATATCTTTGGTTCATACGTTGTCAACTTTCAAGTATAAATAGGCAGATTCTACGCATAGAAGGGAGCAAAAATAGTATAATGGATGTTATTCAGGTATTAGACGAAACTTCTGAAACTTTTAAACAAAAGAGAAACGAGAACTTGTTGGGTATAACTACTTCAAAGATTCTGCAAAGTGTACAAATGGAAGGAGGAAATACAAAAGTCATAAGAAACGAATTTCAGAGTTTCTATACCACAGCCATTGAGTATCTTGGGGAATGAGCAACACCATTAGAAGGCTACAGGCAGTTTTCTTGGATGCTATTGAAGGAAGATGTTGAGTGGGCAATTGTTGAAATTACAGCACAGTATCTAACAGAAAAAGGTATGAAATTTGACGACACACTGTTATTCGAGCAGTTGGCATGGATGAAGAGCAAAGTTTGAGATAAAATAAAAGACAAGCTCTGGTTTGCGAAACCAATACATTCGAAATGGGTGAACGTAAATATGAGGAACAATATTCGGAATTGCTTAAGCTGGCTGAATATGTTTTCTGCATTCCTGGTCATAATGCAAATATAGAACGCATTATGAATGCTCAATGGACCAGAATTCCCTCATAACTGACACAATAGAAGCAGTGTGCCCAGTGTCACTACAACTTCAACATGGAATGCGACGATTTTTACAAGTTTGTTATGGAAAAGCCTACATTGATTAAAATTAGCTAGATCTTCTGAGAGCTATTAAGCGTAGTGCTGTTCTTATGAAAATCGGTAAAATTGTGATAAAAAATATGTGCGTGTATCTTGTGTGTTAAGGAGAGTGGTAATGTCACGAAGAAATCACGAAAACTAGAGAGATAATGGAAATAATGTGGAACAAAGTCGCTATCAAACTTGGCCGCACACAGCAATGGTAAAGGCAGCTATGTAAACAGAAAAATATTGAAAACAAAACGAGACAAACACAGGTGAAAACTATAAATGTATTTAACAGGTCAAACAGTAAGTATACCAATAAACAGGTCGAAAAGGAAACAGAAAGAGGGGAAAAACACAAAAAAATAAATTTAAATATTGTACAGTTCCTGTGTGTATCATCTGGTTCACTTCGCCTTTCGTGTTCCGTGCAGTTAAGTGTTTTGTATAAGTACAGATTTAAAGGTCGTGTAAGAAGTCTAGTTTACACACATCTCATACGTTTGTATTTTGCATTTAGGACGCACGCAGTGATTCTGCTAGCCCCCACAAAATCTGGACAACACCCCACAACTTTAAATTTTTTTGCTGTGAAAAATCGATAGAAACCGTACAAAACTTCACTTACAATCTCCCAATTTTGACTTTACAACCCCCCCCCCAAATTGAAAATCCTGGCGGAAACTCTGGATGCACGTTTATTAGTTATTAACCAGCTCTTATTGTAACAACAGTTGTATAGAAACCTGTAAGAATATGTGAAAATTAAAGTACATGGAGCAATAACCCAGCTTTAATATATTAGGTATAGAGAGAAAGAGGGAGATTGTGGAGGATAATGATGGGGAATTTACGAGTAATGGAAGCAGAAAGCAAGTAAGAACCAAGATGCTAACAATTGTCAGCATGCCATACACAGCCCCGATGCCAATAATAATAATAATAAAAAGTATATTCAAAATATCTTCTATTTACTATCTTCCCTGTGAATTAAATGTACCACTTACTAAATAACAGGTTTAAGCACAGACTTAAGTAGATTATTTACATTTGGAATTGTCCCGGTATAGATGTAGCAGCCCTACACATTTTGTGTTATTTCTTAACGATTTGACAGTTACGGTAGCTCATTTTGCTGTAACCAGCATTACGTTGGCAAGAGCGCCGATCCCGGGGGGGGGGGGCTTTGGGGGCCCCCCCCCCCCCCCAAATGAAAAATCCCCCCCCCCCTAATATGGGACCCAAAATGCTAAGTTGAAGTAGGTTCTATTTCTACAGTACATGATCATTCGTTTTCCCCTTCTCCTAATGCGTATCTCCCTTTGGCAAATCTATTTCATTGATAAATCTCACATCTGAATGCTTGTGTATGTAACACATTTCCATACATCATATCATTTGGAGCTATCCTCCATGAAAATAGTCTAAACTCTAATTCTGAATTAGCCCTCATACACAGGGATGTAATGTTAATCTTTCAGGAGGTTATACATTTTGCTCGTTATAAAGAAATATTTCGCTTACTATTGCAAATACCTGCGTATTTCGTAAATTTTAGATGGGTGATACCTAAAAAACTGATTTGGATATACGCCGTATATACCCGCGTATACCCTCTTTTACATCCCTGCTCATACGGCAGAATTCATAGATTAGTTATTTATTGCGTAATAGAGCTGATCAACTCTAAACTAACCCTGTTCAGTACTTAAGTTCTCAAATTGATTCCCTTGTATTTATTTTCGTCATGATACGGTTTGTTCGACGACAATATTTCACTCAATTATGATAGACGTCTTCTGGATGCCATAGTGCTCGAGTCACAGCTGATTTTTTAAATTTTATTTATGTACTTTAGGCATCTAAGGCTCAGACCGGAATAGGGGAGGGGAAGGTTGTCTGCCAGGGCCTATGTTGAGGGTGCGATCCCGTGACCGTTTTTGCCTAGTGTGACTGAGTAAAAACCTGGGCATTCATTTTATTGATTTCCTTCGCGAACTATTTTAACAAAGGACCCGGAACAAATATAAACATTTAACAAAGACGCAAGCGCTTCCGAGAACCCCCTTCTCAGCACATCCCTGCTTACTCTCTGTGTTTCTGATCGTGATGTGACTACATTTTTATCTTAAACTGATTGTAGCTGTTTAAACTATGTACAATGTTGCATACAATTATAATTATATGTTAGTTCACTACAACTTTACCAAGCTTTCACAGTTGGCCAAAGAAAGACCAAATACTAAAATTTTGGCCTATATATACAGGGGTTGGACAAAATAATGTAAATCAACACCATTGGACATTTCTGAAGAAAACTTTGTAAATCTCACTGAAACGGGGTAAAGACCTCACACTATGTCCGATACCAAAATATTTACCTTTATTTTGAACTTTGAAAATTGATTCGAGCGCTCAGTCGAAGAGTTTTTTAAAAAAATCAAGCCTTAGAATCCAGGAATTCGAGCATATTTGGTCAAACAGATTTTGTTTCAATCATTTCTGCTCGATCGAGAAAAAAAAATGTGTTTCGAGCGCAACAAATCTGCTGGGTGCACACCTTTATTATTCGTCCAGACTTAAGAGTATACTGTTGCTCTTATGGCAACAGCGCGGCGATGCCAGTTGGACCGTTAAATTAAAAAAAACGAAACTGAGCTCGCAGCAGCCGTTCTCTCACTTCGGGTTGCAATAGCCAAACGGCAACGCTCCAGTCGCTGTTAGTTTAACTCCCTCTCCCCCCGTCAAGTTTTTCAAGTGCAACTATTTATGTGTAAATGAACAAAGAAATTAGGGAATTAATTTTCGTAGCAATGTAAAATATAAAACTTTTACGGAAGATCATTAAAGAGAAATAAGGGTAAAGGAATATCGTGAACGTCAGGGGGGAAGTACGATAAGTAAAACTGCAGCTGTTACCCGTAAGCTGCAACAGTATAGACCAAACCCTGGATCGGTAATACTCCTGAAAGCGTTAATATCAAACAAAGCCCGAAGTGCCTTGAGTATATAGAATACCCATTATCTACTGCATTGTTGGCTGGTTGATAGGAAACTGACACGACTGAAACCACTTTCTTCCTTAGATGCTAGAAGAGAAGTAAGATTCTGCTGATTCCATTTATCAGCATCTCATGCGTCCCCTTCTCTCCCGTGGATAGCTGAAAAACAAGGTGGGTTGAAGCTTCTGCTCTTTAGCAGAATCTCTCATAGCAGTAAGTAAAAGGTATGCATGTACACACAGACACAAAAATAATGGAACTCGTAGAACAAGCGTAGGTAAATGAACGAAACGATTAGAAGAAAATACAGGGCGATTTATTAATGCGTGCAAAAAAAAAAAAAAAAAAAAAGAGTGAGTGACACCAAAACAAGAAAAAGGTTCCTTTGAAGAAATTTTGAAATGTAGGTAGTTTCGGACTTACAGTCGCTCAAAACTACGGTGACATCTTCACAAATGACGTCATATCTCGATATGACGTAAGCGGTATCAGCTTAGCAAATCACACTCGAAGTAGTACCCGACACATCTATTTAAGCAATGTTTGCGATTGATGGAGTGCCGCATTGATTGGTTTCGCAACATGAGAATGAGTGCTACTTCGAGTGTAATGTGCTAAGCCGAGACCGCTTACGTCATTATGTGTTGAGCTATGACGTCATTTGTTACGATGACGTCTGTAACTCCCAAACTACGCATATTTAAAATTCCTTCAAAGGAACTATTTTCTTGTTTTGATGTCAGTAATTCGTTCTCAATTTTGTCTACGCATTAATCTATCATTCTGTGTAAGGGAAGCTAAAACTAACAAGCATTTATCTCTTGCTTTTTTACGTCTACTGCATAGTTGAGACTGCTTGACAACGCATCTGTCAGTGAAACTGGAAAACAATAGAAACTCGGGAAAATATGAGACAACCAAAGCATCAAACTTTCTATCTCGAAATCTAACAAGAAAGTCAGACATTGAGTTCGCAACAAGAGTGGTGCTTCATATATGTAACTGAACGACAATGGATCTGCTCCGTGTTAGAATGTAAGTATCATTCAATATTTGTACTTAAAATATGGGTGATCTTACTTTGGAGACATAGCGCGCAAGGGAAAAATACAAAATACGTTGTGAACAATTACTCATGACCTAAGTTGAGCACACGAAGAACTAAGCAGTAGGATGTGCTGCCATTATTGGTTCCAGCACGCATTTGTAGTATAAGTAACGAAGAAGGGAAAGAAATTGAGCAATTACGTTGAAGGTAAAAATGCGTGATGCAATATATTGTTATTTAAAGTATAAAAAAGAGTACATATATTTTATAAACTTCATAAAAAGTTTGAAGTATATATTAAAGTACACAGAAAAGGTAAATTCAAGGTGTTCTATATGACTAGACCGATTGATTTAATTTCTATAATATTGAAAGAAAGGACCATTTCCCCGAAATTCTGCTCATATTGCCCTCAATACTCGTGGTACTATGAATCAATGTGAATCGTGGAAGTATGGCTTCATTCAATTTGACTGTAACTTCTCAGTATGATAAGTGATAGTTACCAATGTAAGTTGAAATATTAACAGATAATTTTTTTTTCACCTTGTTTCTTGCGTTTAGTTACATATACTTCCTGTCTGGAATGAAATATCGCCTTAAAGGACTCATATTTCCCCAAGTTCCCCTAATTTTAAATTAGATAAATAAAATCATGCATATACAGATAAACACAGCAACCTTTTACAAGAACTACTTGCAAAAGAGAAGTTCAAAACATGCGTTTACATTCATAACGTGAAATGCACATCCATTCAATAATGGTTTTATGGCAGTTCTTTAAACACACTGAAAAAAATAATACTTTCAGTAACCCATATTACAATATGAGACACATAAAGCTTATTTGCTGCATTTATATTTTATGTCTTTCGTTAAAAACTAGTAATAATTTGAAATTTAACACCTTTGTAATCAGAAGAAGAGGGAAGGAAAATATATCCAGAATAGTTTTTTCGCATTAAAATAGTGTTACAGTTAAATGTTGCTTTATGTGTCAATACCTATACATTCTTTAACAAATGAAATCTCAAGGTCATTTTGCATTTCTACAGCTTGGGTTTAAGCTCATATCGTGCAAGAATATGATAACAAAGAAACTATGTTAGCATTTATTGTAAAAACAAGGGCACCCGCATGACCTTCTTAAGAAATAAAACTTTTTTTGAGTTGCATAATTTGGAAATGAACTTTATGGTTCGTAATCAGTCACTGATACTCAACGTTATTTATAGAATGAAAAGAAAAGCTGTTTATCACACAATGCATGACTTATTTATTCCAAAGTGTCAGAATCCCATTTAAAGGTCTTAAAGATAATTTTTCTTCCTGTTTCCACCGCGTAAACGGAAAGAACAGATTTCAGTAGATGAAAGAAATTTAAGTTATCAGAATTGTATAGCATAAATTAACAAAGTAAGTATACTAGACATCATTTAGCACAGAATTATGTCAAGTAGCTTTCCGAATCATAACATAGGACCACCAAAGAAGAAAGTAGTTCTCAGTTTGAGGCGTATGTATTTTCTTTTAGGTTTCGTCAGTTATGACACGCCGATTTTTTTTTTTTTTCATTTTATATTGATTGATACCATGGTATTTCGTTGTGGTATTTTTAAGTTAGAAAAAAAATAATTAAAAAAACTTTTTAAAGACATACTTTTCTTAAATAATTCGTACTAAAAAGTAAATAAATAATTTTGTTTATTGCATAAAAAGAAGAGCATGGGGCACGCTCTTATATGCAGTCACTTTATAAATTCTTTAATTGGCGCTCCTCATGCTTTTCTTTTTAATTATGCTTAAACATTTTTTTTTTTTTTTTTTTACTTTTTAATACGAATTGTCTAAGAAAACTATGTCTTTAAAAAGTACTTTTTTAAAATTATTTTTTTGACTTATTTCAGTGTTCGAATACCTTTTCTCAAGCTAATGTTTTGTGACCCAAATTGTTCTGCAACCAGTCAAACGTAACATCGTTGCAGGATAGTATTTACTTTAGCATAAAGAAGTTCATATAAATATATACATACATACTTTTGAAATATATAAATACTGTATGTTGAAATATATGAAAGTAACAATGGTATATTATATTGTTACCCGACATACATCGCTGTGCAAATTTTCATCATTGTATGACTTCGGGAAATGAGTTAAACTAAAGTTGAAAGATTTCAGGACACCACGAACCATTGTAAACTAAAGAAAAGTATGTAAAAAGATAAAAATAGATGTGATAAAACTAAGTTTTATTGTATAATGTAGTAATTAAATTCTTTCCCGGAAAGACAAATCCAATAACACATACGATTAGCAATCTTGCTCATATTTTAATATTTGAATAAAGAATCATTATTTTTAACAAAATTGAAATAAAATTAACATTTAAAAAAATCAATCACTTTCATAAAGTGTATCAAAGAGTAAGAATATTACTTTTATTGAGATGCTCTAGATAGGTAAAAATTACCAAACTTGTTGAATTATTAATACTTCTTGAAGTATGAAATTACAAGCCGGCCGTGTTTATAAGGCACGCTTTTTTTAACATTAAAAATATCATAAAATTTATCACTTCCTACCTTCACAATGAAGAGCATGAAAGCAAATAAAATAGTGATATATATAAAAAAGGTATGCCTTATCATCTTAGAGACGTTTCACTTAATACTTCAGAACAAGTTTGCTGGCATTTTATTATCATCAATTCAAGCTTTTATTAATTTCATATTTCTGACCATTGATCAAAGTTTGTAATCAATTTTTCACGCTCTTTTCCTTGTCCAATTGTCTTCAACCTTTGTACTACACATCTCTGTGTCTATATATTAAAGTAAATTGAAGACTTGAATTGCAAAACATTCCAAGTCCACTTTTTTCGTATTTGTATTTTTTTTCAGTTCGTCGGTATCTATGTTTGAAGGGCTATCCACTTGTATAAACATTACATCCTAATCCCACCACAGAAACCCTTTTTAATACAAAATAATTTCCGCTGAATAGGATAAAATACGAAGACCTTGGACTGTTTTTCATTTCTCCTGAAAAAAATACTTCGATGGACTTGGGATGTTTTGTTGTTCATCTGTGTGTCTGAGGCCGGAGTGGATTGTAGAGAGCTCACGTCTGGTGCTGGGGGTCGTCAATTCGATCCCTGCTCACGCCATGTGGGCTTTATAGTGGACAAACGCCGTGTGCGTGTGTGTTTTCTCGGGACTGTCCCGTTTCCTTCCACATTCTTCATTGCACTAATTCATCATCATTATAATCCGGTGTGAGCCAAAGTTGCCTAAAGGCCTTAAAATTCAATACAATACAATTCCTTCTGTGAGTCTACATATTAAAAAAATTAAAAACTTTTTTAAAACATACTTTTCTTAAACAAGTCACACTACAAAGTAACAAATAATTTTGTTTATGCATGACTAAAAAGAAGAGTATGAGGTGTGCTCTCATATACAGTACTTTATAAATTCTTCCATTGGCGCGCGCCTTGCTTTTCTTTTTAGTCTTGCATAAACATTTTTTTTTTTTACTTTTTAGTACGAATTGTTTAAGAAATATATATTTTTAAAAGGTTGCTTTTAATTATTTTTTTTAGTTATTTCGATATTGAAATACTTTCTCTCAAGTTGATGATTTACCAACAAGGTATTCTGCAACTATAGTAAAACGCAACATCGTTGCTGGCTAGTAGCTTATTTATTTTAGGAGAAATAAGTTCATATTAATATATATATTGGAAAATATAAAACTAACAATGAAATATTGTACGTATTGTCACCCGACTTACGTCGCTGTGCAAAATTTCATCGTTGTATGAGATTAATAAGTTAAATTAACATCGGGAAATGGGTTAAATTAACGTTGCAAGATTTGAGAACACGATGAACCATTGTGAATTAAAGAAAAGTATTTAATAAATTCATCTGTCTTCACACTATTGTACATATCTGTGTATATATATTAAAAATAAATGCATCTGTTTTCCACATCTATGAGTCTATCTTTTCAACTAACTCTATGACTTACTGAACTTGCAAGTTCATCGCCGCAGTAACAAACGTTCTCTATAGGATATTATTCTGGGCAAGATCAAGTTAGTTTTTGTCACAAACGGATCCTCCCAACGACGTCTCGGTCTTCCCAACGGACCCTTTCTCTCCGGCTTCCGAACCAAGTTAGAATATAATCTTAGTTTTTCTCCGTCCGAACTACATGGCTTGCCCACCTTAGTCGTCATGATTTCATTATTCAAAGAACATCGAGCGAGTCGCAGTCCGTGGAGTTATTCATTATGTAGTCTCCTCCATTCTCCAGTCATCTCGTCCCGGTTGGGCCCGTATATCTTTCTCAAAACCTTATTTTCAAGCACACATAATTTATGTTCATCTGCAAGGTTCGTAATACAACTTTCGGAACCGTAAAGAATTACCGAAAGAATAATCGTTATGTATATTTTCAATATCAACTTCCTTGATATTAATCGCGAAGTTCGAAGTTTCTGAACTGAATGGAAACATACCTTGTCCGATACTATGTGACTTTTCATTTCTTCTGTGACCTAGTTTTTGCTTGTTACATATGCTCCCAATTATTTGAATTTGTTTACTTTCTCTATGTTCTCATTCTTAATTGTTATGTATCTATTTCCTTCAACCTTTGTGTTTCGGCTTTTGTTTACTGGACCTT
Organism: Lepisma saccharinum; assembly: GCA_022664845.1. Classification (NCBI taxonomy): domain Eukaryota; kingdom Metazoa; phylum Arthropoda; class Insecta; order Zygentoma; family Lepismatidae; genus Lepisma; species Lepisma saccharinum. The sequence goes on from JAGDQP010004189.1 coordinate 82,926, forward strand.
TACCTCTACAACTATTTCATCGCGCACTTCTACTAAGCCATCAGTGTTGCTTTCTAGTTTATCTATATCGTCTCCTATTAAAGCTGTATCATCCGCGTACACAAACAGTTGATTCAAGCAAAGAAAAGAAAAAAAATGTAGCTATCGTTTGCGTAGAAATTTAATGTGGAAAGATGCAAGGAAAAATAGGGCGAGGATGCTGCTCGTACATGATATTACGGAACAAAAAGTGTCCACTAACACCAAAAGGAAAATAGAGTATCAAACAAAGATAAACTTGTTTTGAAGGCCGTGTAGCCCTTATATTCGGTCCAAGGGTTTAAGCCGGGTGACCTTGAAGAACTAAAAAGATCTACTACAGGGCAGCCGATGAGAGGGACTAATTTTTGCAAAGTACTTGTATAATATACTGAGAAAGTAGCGCAGTCTTCCCGCCCGAAGCTGGAAAATAAGGATCGTGGACGGAACCACTGACGTCACTCGCAGGAAAGAAGTAAACGCTGTACGTGTATTGAGAGGGTTGAAAGTTTATCAACACGTGAGTTTGGGATTTAATTGCAGGTTCAGCTGGTCTTTAAATGAATGTGTCTGTGTGTGTGTGCTTTTTGTTTTTAGTGTGGTGTCAGTGACCTATTAAAGTGTACATAGGTCTACGTACGTAGTAGGTACTCAATTGTCAAATGCACGTAAAACAATATTTTATAAGGACGCCTTGCAAAAGTGCGGTTGGTTTGTGTCAAAAAAAAAATACAAGAAAGACATAAGGCATAACTTATTTTCGGTTTCCAAAAGGATTTTGTTACTTGCCACTTTCCTCTTATATAGCAACTGATGACTGCTCAGAACAGGGACTTCGTTATGTGGTGGCTCAGTGGTAGAGCGCTCACCTCTGATGCTTATGGTCGTCTATTCGATCCCAATTCATGCAATCTGGGTTTTGTGGAAGAGAAACACCCTGTGTGTGAGTTTTCTCCCGTTTTCTCACACTTTCTTCATTCCACCAATTTTCTCATCATCCATAGGCCTTTAAAAACCAAGCCACTAAGCCAGAATTTCCTTCAAACCGTAAAAGATATGGAAATTGCTTTTCGTTCGTACCATTCTGCAGAAAATTTTAGTACAAAATGCGGAGTAATGAGAAATATGATTACTATGTACAAAGCTTCCTTTAGTAAATTAAACAGTTGTACGTTAGGTCAAAACACAAACTTTCATTCGAATTAGGTACTTAAATTTAAAAATAAAAGAAAATCTTGGAAATGCCAATAAAGCAAAAAAATGGTCTAAGTCATATTACTAGAATTCATGATGAATTGTCACAACTTAAACTCTTGAGCTACACGATATGAATATCTCAACAAAATGGGCATGGTGAAACATTTTAATTGTATTATTATTATTACGGATACTATAAAAGATTTGGTTGTATTCTTTGATCGAAAATTGAAATTTAATAAACACAGTGAAAGAATCGTAACTGAGGCTAGAAAGTTGATTGGATTTATATCTACAGTCTATCAATGGGTAGGATTTAAAAGAAGATATAATTCTATCTAAAACTGTGATTAGGCCCAAATTGGGATACACAGCAAATATGTAGCAAATATCTCAGTAAAACTGCTATTAATAAACTGGAGGTAGTTCAAAAGTATTTTATGAGATTAATATGTCGTAAGCTCACACTGAACTATTAACTCCATAATTATGAGTATTAGTGTAGAATTGTCAATCTTGATTCTTTACACATACGAAGACAAATCATAGTTAAGCAATACCGGCTGTGTATCTTTCAGGAATTTTCTTTCGGGGGTGCAAAATCAAGTCGTGGGGGAGGCTCACTAAAATTTTAAATAACGCATATTGACCCATAAGTGCTAAAATATAAAACAATACTAATGTTCCTTAAGAACATGTCATACTTCCTTAGTTAACCTCAAAATAACATTAAAAGTATTTATAGAATTTACTTTTATATGCGTATTTCAGTATACACAGTAAAAAATAGCTGTGTTAATTCAACACAATGCGGTGTCTCAGCGTGACTACCATATTGTTGATTTTACTTTGTTCAATACGTTCAAGCGATATATTGATTGCACTGAAGCAAATCTCATGTCGATTATAATCTTTGTAGATTTATTGTAATTACATGTACTTTCTCTTAGTGTTGTTTTGGAAGCTGTTCACCGCACTCTAATAAATTATTATTATTATTTTAGAGTTTGAATAATATGATCTCAACGAGATGTTGCTTGTAAAGGGACGCTATAATGGACATTGGTAGCCGTGGGCTAGGACGCTGGGGCGTCGGTCATGAGGTTTCGGGTTCGAATCCCGCCAGGGGTATGGATGTTTGTGAATTTTAAACTGCATTACAAATTATTTTGATGGGCTGAAGTCCATAGTTACTAAAATGGCCCATCAAGATAATTTTGCCAAAGTTTTATGAGGGCACTATAAAAAACTTAAAAATTGTCTTGCTTCACAGAATGATATTATTATTATTATTATTTATAAGGATTTAAAGGTAAGAGGAGTGTTTATTGTAATCCTTGCTTACGAAAATTAAAATCATATCCATACAGACAAGGTGAATGTCCATTGATTTTAAGTTCTGCAAGATCCAGAAATTTAACTATTTTGTCAGTCCTAAGCCTGGAAAGTGTGAAGAGAATCAGTTAGTTAGCGTTGAAATTGTTCTTGAGTTATTGGTGACGAACAAAGATGCTGACAGAATATTGGTGCCATCAAAATGAGCTGTCAAACCTTAGGAAATATAAGAAAGAATATTTCCTAAAAAAAAAGTTGTTTTTAGTTGATATTCCAATCCAATTAAATGAAAAAACACTCTACTTTCCATTACAAATTTTGAAGTTGATACCCCGTAGACATTTTTCTTAGACGTCACTGGTTTCCCAGCATCATAATTCGATTGCGTATATCACTTATTCTCTCTCTTTTTTTCTCCAAAGCTCTAAGTTAAATATTTTCCGAGTTATAGACTTGGTACGAGAATAACGCCGTAGACTCTATTGTCTAATCAGCACAAATTTGTAACCCGATATTATCATAAAAATTATATACACAGACCCCTGTGAAAATTATAGGACTTAACAAAAAATATATGAGTAAATTGTTCATTAATTACAAAAAAAAAAAAAAAATCCATGTGAAGTATACTTTTCATTACGCTTTATATCGTGCTGCCTTAGTGCTTATCCTGCGAGTGACGTCGAACGCTTCCGAGGATATCCGAAGTTTCAGACTGTGCCGTCCTGAATTTTTGGGTCATTGATTCTGTGAGAGAGTAAGCAGTATGTGTATGTGTATGTGTATGAGGATCTTGTTCGTGAAGCCTTGCTGCCAAGGTTCACGCACATTAGCAACAACGAGAATGCAGTTGAAGTCTGTCATAGCGAACTAGCGTAGGGGATTGGCGACCTCATCGCAGGCCTACGGGCCGCAACGTGATGCATCATCACATAGCCCGAGCAGCAGACCATCGCTGCTCGTATACGGCGTAGGGAATTGGCGACCCCATCGTCCAGCTGGCTTTTGCTGGCTGCAATCAGCCCTCGCAGCTAAACATCTACGCTGCCTGAAAGGAGGACCAGCCGAGAGGATTTCATTTACATTCACCTCATTTCTCATCCATTGATGACTCATTATTTCATCTCCTCTTGTGCTGCGACTTGCGCCTCCACGCAATGCCCAAGGATGTGACAGGATGTATTTTCATTGACGCTGGCCCCTGGGGCCCGAGGAAAGGGGGCGGAACCATTGGATAGCGCCTAGTTCTTAGCAGCAGATTCTTGGATGGTCTAGCTCGTTGAGACTGGGAAGTGCGCCATTGGGGAGCTCTTCGGACCTTTGGTCTCGCCAACACTCGGGGGAGTGGGTGTCCCAAGTATCCATCAGTCGGGAGTACAAGTGATTTCGACGCCAAGTCATTGGACTTCGCCTCGATTTCCAGCTTGCTGACAAGGGTGATGAGGGTAGTACCCGGCAGCCTCGTTGGCTCCTCAGAACGAAGACGGAGAAGTGTGGACATTTACGGCTAAAATTCATCATGGCTCCACCACATCCTAATAAGTCGCCTTCGCGCACAGAAAAGAAGAAACCAAAGAGACAGAATGAAGAGAAAGTCACTGAAGATAATAGAAAGAAGGCGCATATAGTTACCGAAACAACCAGTGACACAGCAGAAAAAATAGAAGTAGAGGAACAGACAAGTATCGTACCGACTATCACACGATATCTTGT
>JAGDQP010004190.1:0-53340 GCA_022664845.1 Lepisma saccharinum
AATACTTTTAAAGGCTTTGTAATCACTAAGTTCAGTTTTTGATACTCATTTTGCGTATCCTGTGAGATATGCAACCTAGTAATACTAGTAAGATACTTTGCTTTTGGAAATGTAGTCTAAAATCCGAGCATATCACACAATAAGAAAACTAGGTGATATCATTTTTTAAAATAATCCATGGTTGGCAACATTTAAAAGTTTGGTATAAGATGGCAACTCTTGTTGTCGTTGTTGAATTACTATACAAATGGTAAAAAATAACTTATTAAATTATTTTAAGATGGAAACACTTTGAAGTGTAAGATGACAACACTGTTTGTTCAGCAATGCCAGCTGGCTGTGATATTCTTTCACAGACTCTTTCCCCCACCTGTCTCCTACTCTTCCTGTTTCAAGTAAACATATGGATGCTGGCTGTGAGAGCAAGGCATGGACTTCCGGTTTGCAGTGCTAGTTTCTTAGTGTGTATGTTTGTGTGTGTTTCTGACGGGGTACTGCATAAGTTGGCATATGCGGGAAATGTTCTTGCATCAGGCGATAACTTTCATCAGTCAAGTCCCGTAAACTTAGGAAATATTCTTACATTATACTACCTAAGATTCTGCCAGGGAAAAATATAAAAGTAAGTAATTATAATTTCTTATTACCCTTATATTTGTCTTTATCTACCTTACAAAACACTAAATATGAAGGCTGTAACCAGTTTGATTTATTAATATGTTCAATACAACTCTCCTAGTCCACCTACATGGTCTCAGGAAATATACTTTTATTAATTCGTGTCGTATAAAGAGGGTACATTGTAATTCTGAGGTGTCAATCACTTGAATTGAGACAACAAGCAGTCGAATAGACCTCATTTTCTTCTTATATTACGAGTAAATGTGGTTCCAAACACTCTTCTGACTATAATCAGTTCTTTCTAGCTTTCATTTGATTCAAAGTACTTCAACTACTTCTTCTCTCCTTAACCAAACAGTCTTTTCAACTATAATGTACATGCAAAATCGTTATATACTCATAAAATACAACTAAAAGAGTAGATGATATCTAAAATCATGTTCAAGCTACTTCAAATGTGAGTTTTCTCGTTATATATTGTTTCAAAGTAGTCGGTATTATGTAAATCCACGCTTTTCGCCTTCAAATACGCGTTCAACCTAGTTTAAATGACAGTTTTCTTGTTACATATTGACTAAATGTGGTTCTTAGGACTTCTCTTTGTATTAATAAAGTGCATAATATAGGCAATTTTGATTTATCAGACTTGATTTTCCAATTAATATGGAAAGTGTACAAGTAAAATAATGTCTACACTCCATTCTGAACAGTCCCTCACGCGAGAAAATCGAAACAATGAGTCCTTAGTACAATATTTTTCATGAAGATATAGTTTGTTTCTCTAATATTTGTGTTGAAATACCTATTTCAATGTTCTATATTAACAAAATTGTATTGCATATGATCAAATTCGGGTAATCATCTGCTTTGGTGCCGCAATTTTCATATTCAAGAACTTGTTTTGTAAGAACTAACCTTTAACATGGCGTTACTCTCGTATTTTCGGGTTTCAAAAGTATCTTAAAGACTAGTTTTCTGCTTAAAATCATGTTTGAATATCTCTTTCACAGTGCGTATCAGTAAATAAGATAACTTCATTCCCTAAGTTTCACATCAATTAGTCCTTTTCGTGTTTCATTAAACTTCTTTCTACTTCAAATGTCACTTTTCTCCCTATATATTGACTCTACGTAGCTGTAAGAACTCCCTTCCTGATAACAAACACCGAAATAGTTGCAAGTTTCATCTGAAAAGTCTACTTTAGACACATCATAATCACGTTTGTCCTATAGATTACCACCAAATGATTCTTTCCAAGGGTGAATGAAATACAATGCAAAAACTCATTTCTAGTTAAATTATCTGTTAAATATGTTCTCCGAAGTGATAGTTTGATGTTTAATTCTTTCTTTTCCTATTTCAAAAGAGGTCTTATCTCCTAAAAATGCCTATGAATACCCATGTGAAGCAGCAAATAGCCTTCAAAACAGTTGCTAATCGGTTAAGTTCTAGTTAAACATGCAGGTCAGAAGGCGTGTTATACTGGTTTTCCATTGCATAAAACAATAAACACCCGTTATTAAGCTAAATTCAGATTTCAAATCTGGTTCAAATGCATCTCGTATGCTATTCAAAGGAATAATCATCCTGTATTAAGGTAAATTCTCTTAAACGTAGAGTCTATAATTCTGTTACATAGTTTTTGCATGCCCTCTGAGACAATATATACCTGATATTTCAAGTTAAAATAGATTTGTACACATGAAATACACTTCTTTGTATACTTTTGGTGCGCTAGCTGCTCACAAATAGCGATATTGTAGTAATTTCGGCTTTAAAAGTATTAAGAAACATCTCAAAAGTAAAATATTAGGATAACTTTTGCTTACAAACACTTTAATCACATATCATATACTTCTTTGTGCACAATAAATGCACTTCTAGTGTTCAAAATATTCCAAAATTGGTACAATTGCAGTAATTTCGGTTTACATTGGTTCAAGTCGCATTGTTCTACATGTAAATTATGTATATTTCATCGTCTTAAGAATTAAAATCTCATTCATTTATACAAATAGAGATGTGAAGACAAGCAAAAACACTTCTTATGCAGAATAATCACACATCTGGAGTAGAAATTATTCATAAAAGATGCTACAAATAGATATATCCATATTATGTATACATATTTCTTTATATAAAGCTATCGTTAGATAGATTATCTTTGAATATTTATCCTAACTATGAAATATAGTTCTCTTATTTCGTATCAAACCTCACTTTTACTGTTTTCGAACTAATGTCGCCCGTGTCTGCTTATTCAAAGAGTTAACATGCATTTTTCTTACTGTATGCTGTAGATTCTCTCTCGTCCAAGAACAAGGTTTTCACTCCCTCGAATCTTCTCAAGCACTGCGAAAATTAAAACGATATCTCGCGCGTGCCACAACAGATGGTGTGATCTGTTAGATAAAACAATTAACGTCTGGGCAGAGACAGTTCTTTTCTCCCTCCCCCTATTCATCGCGACCAGATTTCCGGTTCCCAGAGTGGTAGAGCATCTCCCCTTCTCTGTCGGGTCAAGGAGTTGAACCTAGGGCCCAAAGGTAAAGTTTTGTGTGGGAAAGATGTCAGTTTTGTCAAAATAACAGCCTGCATATATCAATTTCACTCCATATGGTGGCCAGGGGTGGCGACTGGAGTAAGTATTTCTACTATTTAATGATTAATTACCCATCCATTTATTAGAAAGAGGAGGGAGGCAACAGATGTCTTGTTTCGTCTTAACATTTCCAAACGAAGAAGGAGAGAGTAAGGAAAAAGTTTTTTCTGCATCTCTGACTTGTTTTGCCTTCATTTAGCTTCTTTCCAAACACTTCATTTAAATCCAGTATCGTACAACACTGGCGTTGTGGTCTTGGAAGCAGCACTGAGAGAGACAACCGGGGTTCGAGTCTTAATAAGTCCGTCTCCGCCAATCATTTCGACATGTCTAGCATATGTCTTCTTGATTTGTTATCGAATTCATTCTACAGCAAAATAATATAGCAATATAAATTTCGAATGAGTGGTCGCTATAGGGTGTTCATAAAATAATTGACATTTATCTGAATTATAAAACACAATTAAAATAGAGGTAATTGCTGGATTAAAACAATAAAATACAAGACATTAAAGGTAATATATACATCAAATGACTAAAAACTTGATAGTAGATTGATTATTGAGTATTTCACGTTTGATACTATTAACCAGTGCATAGAGTATATGGATGGATGGATAAAAAGGTGGTACCATATTGAACATTAATTATTTATCATATTATTATCGTATTGATGGAATTAAACACAGTTAATAAATCACTATTACTAGAAATTTAAGGTTTTCAGTCTATGAAAATATATATTTCATGTATTACTACAGTCTCCTTCTACTGCATGTTCTACAAACTCTTTGAAAATGATTGCGAGTGTAAATTAAAGCAATATTCCACAGTACAACTTGTATAAAACCACCAGAACTTATGGAACACCTGCTTTTGGGTGGGATTCATGCTAGTATGATTGAACTATCATAGAGGGAACAAAAATTCGTCCGTTATTTCGGGGTTTCACTGTATTTTTTCGGGTGATATCCCAGTACTATAATTTAAGGTAAAAACATCATACTAATTTCTGGAACATTTGATGTAATCTAGACGGGAAACGCGTACAAAAAAGCCTTCTTTAAGAAAATTGGATTAACGCAGTCAACGCATGTAACGCACACAATGCAAGCGGACATGAAAAGGCGCCCTAATGTTTTCGGGCGATATCCCCCATTATACTACTGTTTTGGATGCGTAGAATGAAAGTGTAGATAGTAGCAAGTAGTTGAATTAATAAAATGGTTCCTTCTTTCAGATGACGTTATGTTATGGTGTCAATGCCAGGAGCTGACTGTCTTTTATGTTTAAGAATATTCGTGATTTATTCTGGAGTGATGGGTGCAGTATAAATGGGTCATCTGGTAGAGAGTGAAAGAGATTTTTCTGTAAATGAGGTGAAGCAAGTTTAATCGATCTGCAGGGTGTTGTCTGAATGGATGAACTGGAGGTGTCGGTGTGAATATTTCCTGCAGGTAGTCGGCGAAAGCATCAGCCTTGTCTTTGTTTGAGTGTAGTGCTTGCTTATCCTGAATAAGTGGGTATGCGGATTTGGAGTATTTACAAGTGAGAGTGTTAAACCGTTTCCGGTATTTGGTGGGGTGTGATGTGTCTGCTAATATGTTCCATGTCTCAACTTGTATGCTTTAATGTAATTTCGGACAGTTCGTTGTAATTGGCGGTGAAGACGTACTGAGTCCGGGTTTCCTGTTCGTTGATAGTCGCGGAAGAATTGGCGGGAACGTTTGATTAATGTGAGGAAGTTGGGTGGTAATGTGGGTTTGTATGGATGAATTAAACTTCGCGGGATAAATTTAGTTGTAGCGGTATGTAGTGTGGTGGTTATAGTGTCTATGGTATCATATAGTTCATCTTCAGTATTTGGAGTTTCAAGTGATGCGGTTTGTGTTTCGACATATTTTCTGTATCCTTTCGAATCTATGTCAAATCTAAGCACTTGTCGGAGCAGGACGTTTTGTTGGGGGAAGGGGTTTTGGTTACAGTGAAGGGTGAGTTTGATAGGAGCATGGCCGCTGTCCATGAGGTCAAGGATTTCTATTGCACTACGGTTGGCGATATTGGTGGAGGTAATAACAATGTCAGGGGTTGTGTTGGAATTAGGTCGTGTGGGTTTAGGGAGGTGGTGAAGTTTTCCGGTAGTCTGGTATTCTATGAAATTACTAAAGTTAAGTTTATGTCGATTTGGTGAAAATTAATATCGGCCATGATGATGTAATTGTTAAAATTGATATATGGGCGAGAAAAATATAGGGAATAGGATGGCCGGGTCGGGCATAAATGGTGGCTAGAGTAATGTAATTGTTTTTACAATACAGTGTAGTGATTGAATATTCAGGTAACTCTGGCATTGGAGGTGTGTGTTGGTGGTGAGGAATAGTTGGTGAAAATCCTATTGCTGTACCTCCATTTGCTTGTAAGGCTGGTTGTGTACTGTCACATCGTTGTATTGTGTAGCGCGGTATTTTGATTGATGTGTTTGGTTTCAGATAAGTTTCATTTAGCAAAAAGGCGGTAACGTTTTCTTCTAATAGTAATTGTTCAAAAATATCTTTATGTGCTGAGAGAGATCGGATGTTGATGAACAAAAAAAAACTAAAGCTAAAGCCATAACATTCTACATGGTTATGTTGGAGTCTTTTGTGTTGTTAAAATTCGGTTTCAAGTGCGCTGGTATAGAAGTGTGCATATGATCCTGAGTAAGTTGCGTTAAAGCTAACATTTAAGATTGTCTTTGCTGTGTGTTTGATCTGTTATAGAATGAATGGACACTGGAATGGATGGATGTTTTGTAGGGTTAAAGTGATGAAAGCTAGAACTTGAGAAATACTTATGCCTTGATATGCAGAAGTAACTGCAATAGTTTCTGTTTGTTTAGCTTCAGTGGTGCGAATGGGTACTATGAGTTCTGGCTTGTTAGGTTCTGGTGCTGGTCGAGCTTTGCATTTGTAACTAAACGTTGGATGTGATTCGCCGCAAGTAGTACATTTCGGTGGTTGTTTCATTGTTGTACATGATTTTGTGTTGTGTGGTCCTGAACAGTAACCGTATTTGATATCGTTTTGGCATTGTGAGGTGTGTATTATATTGCTGGCACTTTTCACATCTTATGGGAAGTAGCGGTAGTGTATGAGAAGGCTCTACTCTATATCGTCTCCTGTATACAGTGTGGTGCAATTAAAAGTTGCCACCCCTTGTATCGCCCGAACGGCTACAAATATGATAAAATGCAAAAACACGTCCAGCATTATTTTGAGGGGCTATCATTTTGAGCTATGAAGCTTGCCCTCCAAGCCCCCCAAGGGGGCTAGGCGGGGGCAACTTCAAAATTTCAAATCGGAAAGGGGGTCGAGTGATATCTCGTTTGAAATGTCTTGACAAAAGAAATATTTTGATGAAACTTTCAAGTCGCTATGTTGTCCCTATCCATTTTGTCCCTATCCAAAATGGCATTATTTTGAACCTAGCCTCCTTGGGGGGCTTGGAGGGCAAGTTTTATAGCTCGAAATGATAGCCCCTCAAAATAATGCTGAACGTGTTTTGCCTTTTATCATATTTGTAGCCGTTCAGACGATACAAGGGGTGGCAACTTTTAATTGCACCACCCTGTATATACGCACTGTTTGAAAGTAAGTCATCAATGGTTTCTTGGCTAGTGGTGATCACACGTACCATGTAGGTGGGGCCGCCGTTTTTTGCTTTAATGCACAGACACTTTGTGATTGAATGGCCTTCTTCTTTCAATTCTGTTTCGGCTTCTATATCTGTGACTGTAGGTTCGACTCTACGGATTACTACCGATATTGTAGGTGTCTCTATTGTGGTTGACGTTTTCGTTTTGTGTCCATAATTGGTATGTTAGCTGCTTTCCCAAATATTTCAAAACTATGTTTATTCCTGATCATGGTTGCTAAATTAGAGTCTGGAGAGTGGATGATGATTCCGTTGCGCGTTGGTATGATTCTTCCTATTTGGTCTCGCAACACGTATTTAGTGAACTGTTGAAATAGCAATATTGGATTTTGAAATTTGGTATCGTAATTTCTGCAGTGCAGTGAGAAGGAATGCATGCGTATTCGAATCCTGATCTGGGAGATACGGATATTCGTCTGTGTTGTTGATGTGCATTTGGCTTTCGTCTTCTGAGTCACTGATAGTGTGTGATTTCTTCTTCGAGTTATACGGATGATCTGCTGTTAGCTGGTGATCTAGAACGTGATCGTGATCGAGTAACTGTTTACTTTAAGCTGCGTCGGTGTTTGCTTATGTTCCCTTGTGTGGAGTATGGTGGAGGCCCTGGTCCTACTGCTACTGGAAGCTTATGATGTCCAGGTTGCTGTTGATCTGCCATGATGAGCGAACTTAGGGTCAGAAGCCCTAGGAATACAATGAAGTAAGCAAAACGTAGGTTAAGATGAAACACAGTCAGAGTGTAATACTGTGTTGATAATGAGATGATCAGTCTCTGTGTAACGACTGCTACCTCTGACTAACTTCACCCTCCGACGCTGAATAACGCCGTCGATCCTAGTTCAGCGGTATACGTACTTTTCTCGCCTGTGCGTATGCTACTCATGGTTCTCGTTTGCACGCTAACCATTTAAAGCTAGTATAGGTAAGTTATGTGTACACGATTTTTTTAGTCTACCCATTCAAAGGGGTACACCGTTTCTTTGGGGAGGGAATTTATTTGGAAGGGGTTACAACTTTATTTTAGAGGGCCAATTGGGGTTTGGAATTATCTTTATTCATAATTTAAATTAGGACATCATTTTCATATATGTATATCTTTGTTTTTATCACTTTCTGGTTTCCAAGTTCGTCTGTCATCTTGAAATTAGGGCATCAATTTCATATACATAGCTTTCGTCTTATCACATCGTTGTTTCCAAGTTCCTATGGCATCTATAGATTTGAGACATTTTCCGATGTGCGACACACAACATATTTTTGATCGAAACGTTAACGGATTCAGCGAAATAATTGAAAGTGAAATAGAATATACACAAAAAATGGTTGAGAACAAATTTGAAGATGAAAAGTTAAAAAAATAAACAAGTAATGAGAGAGAGAGAGAGAGAGAGAGAGAGGATATATTGTAATTTACGTGTTTACGTGATATGTAGGTTTGTAATGATCGAGGTGAAAAATGAATGCAGTGCAATTTGACGATACAAACACGAGTAGAGAGTTAGAAAGACAAATGCAGGGTTATCTTCTGCTTTGGGGCTGCTCGAAGCTGATGTGAGACAAATGAAACCCTCGTTAGAAACAATGATGAAACACTAGTGCTGTGATAGATTATTTGGGCGATATATGGCTAGTTCTGGTTGAAGAGGGTCGTTATCGTTGAGGCTATGAGAGTATATGGTAAGAAAGTGCTGTAACGAAGAATAGCTATATTTTTAGGTGAGTCGTGAATGGCGTCTTGCTGGAATGTATCAAGAAATAGAGAGTTTCCCTCAGCTATTGCTTTGGCGAAGTATTTTGTGCGGAGTTTTTCAAGATATTCGGTAACTCTTGGAAAGTCCATTCGTTGGTACAAGTCAGCAGTTGGCGATGGAAGTTTTATTCTGTAGACCAATCTCAGAGCATGTCTTTCGGAAATGGAAAGGCGTTCATATAAGTCATTTGGAGCAGCGATCCAACTGGTATGGCCATATGTTAATGCCATATGAAAACTTCGTAAGTTTTAATGACTGTTGAGGTATGTAAGCCCCAGGACGTGCCAACCAATCGTTTTAGCAAATTGAGTCGTTGTGTAGCCTGTTTGCGAATTTTATTCATGTGTGGCTTCCAAGTGAGTTTAGAATCAAAGATGATCCCTAAATATGTTGCTTGTGAATGATGTCTAACTGGTATGTCGTTGACCGTGATATGAAACAGATTGGGGTTTCGGCGGATACGAGAGCGACATCGAGGTGGAAGAATGATGAGCGCTTGTGTTTTCTGAGCGTTAATGGCTAGTTTCAACTTTGTGCACCAATTGGTGAAAACATTAACAGCAGGTTGTAAGGTGGTGTTGATTACATGAATAGTGTTTCCAGTGGTTAGAAATGCTGTGTCATCAGCATACTGATATAGCGAGATCTGCGGTGGAAGTTGAGGCATGTCTGAAACATACATGATATATAGGAGCGGTGAAAGAACAGAACGCTGAGGGACACCACAATGGAGAAAGATAGGATAAGAGAGTAGAAGTTGATGTACGTGAGTCTTGTAGATAAGAATGAGGAGATGAGACGAATGTACGAGTCAGGAAGATGAAAGGAATGAAGCTTATATATTAGACCAGCGTGCCAAACTCTGTCGAAAGTTTTCTCCAAATCAAAAAGCAGAAGGCAGGAAGATTTAGAAGTATTGTAATGGTTGGTGATGGCATTTGATAGTCGAAGTAGTTGATCTAATATGCTTATTTGGGGACGGAAGCCTGCTTGATGAATAGGTAATAATTGGTGTTCGTTGAGATGTTCATGAAGCCGGTGGACAAGTTTTTTTTCGAATATTTTACTGAAACAGGATGTTAGGTGGATAGGGCGATAAGATAAAAGGTTGCTAGGAGGTTTGTTTGGTTTTATGAAAAGAAATGTTTTGAGACTTTCCAGTGTTGAGGATAATAACCTGTACGGAGTATGAAATTGTATATAGTTGCCAATAATGTGTGAACTATGAGAGGAGATGATTTGATAAGCTTGTAGATTATATTGTCAAATCCTGGAGTTGTATTTCGTTTCGAATAAATGACTGATTGGATTTCATTAGCTGTTATGGGTGTTGTAAGAGTTGTATCTTCGAGTTCGTGGTGAGTGGTGGGTTGTAGGTAGGGCGGTTGATTAGAGTAGAGATGCTCAATTCTATTGTGAAGTGCTGCGCGGTACAGAGTGATGGTTAGTGTGAAGATGGTTTGGAAGAAATCTGCGAAAGCATCAGCCTTTTCCTTGTCAGTAGTTAGAGGTTGGTCATCGGATATGAAAAGATAAGTTCTATGCTGATATTTGCCTGTTAATTGGTGACATTTTGTCCAGAACTTTGTTGGATGACTGTGTTGAAAAATGATTGCATTTTTTGATCCATCTGCGTCGTTCGTAAGCGTCAAGATAATTTGAAATAATGCGTCTATGCTGTCTTAATGATTCTGGATTTTGGGTGTGTACATAGTCCCTGAATGCTTTACGAGATGCTGTAATGATAGGCAAGTATTGTGGTGCTACTGGTGGCTTATGAGGTTGTCGTGTCTTAAGTGGAATGTTATTTTTTGTAGCTTGGTCTATGGAGGAAGTGACGTGATCAATGATATCGTAGAGGTATTGTTCTGTTTCTGGGTCTCTACTCTTGCAGTGATTTTGCTATGATGCCCAGTCTGCGTTGGTGTAGTCAAAATGCTTGATGATTTGTTTATCTTCTTCGTTGATGTTTTGTGCTGCTATGTCAAAATGAATGGATGCATGATCACTACCGAAAGGAGGGAGTATCCTGAGATTGGCTATAGTCAATGATAATGAACTTATAACAACATCTGGAGAAGTATTTGAGATTGGTCTTGATGGTGATGGTAGACCATGAAATTTGGTGTTCAGTGTGGTATTTACGTACTGTCTAAATTGCTGTTTTTCTGCGTTGGATCTACTGTGGAAATTTATATCAGCCATGACGAGATTATGTCGGAAATGGTTATCAATATATTGAAAGAACTCATGGAATTGCATGACCCGGACGGATATAGATGGTACATAGAGTGATGGCTCGTCCTTTTGTATAAATAGTGACGATGGTGTGTTCTGAAAGATGAAGTTGAGGAGGCAGTGTGTGAATACGACTTGGAATTGAACTATAGTGGTCTATTGCTGTACCTCCCTTGGCTCGGACTATTTGCTGTGGACACAGAACGAATGAGTGTGTATTTTGGTATTCTGATTGATTGTCGAGGTGTCAGGAAAGTTTCATTGACCCCTCTGCTTTTACTTGAAACATACGACTCTCACTAATATTTGCAAGAATAAATATTCATGTGGCATTCTTTCCAAAATAGTTTAAGCAAATTCGTTAAACGTATGTCAGTGTATAAAAATAAGAATCCTATGTTTAATCCAGCAAAGTATAATCCGATTGTATAAAAACAATAAATCTACAATGCCTGTTTTTTTTCTTTTAAAAGCGGTGCCATCTGTTAACCACAACTATAAACAGCCCAAATTCACATTTTCACAACGGTAATAGAAAATGTGTAAATTTCTTCACACATTTAAATAGTAATGTTATTATATTAATCATCATCTGCATCATTACAATTAACATTCAGAACTCATCATAAAAGTCAAAGTTTGTGTGTGCAATGAATTATGTTTTTTCTGTTGTCTCTCTCATATATTTTTATATATATATATATATATATACACTACAGGTGCGGATCCAGGATATGAACATGGAATGGTGTTACCCATAGTTGTGTCACTTTATCCAGTGTAAAATAGAATTGAAGATCATTTTATCCAGTGTATACCTGGACGTCAAGGGGGAAACCTAAACGGGTGTGGGGGTGGTGTAACACCCCCCCCATGCAAAAAAACAACAACATACGTTTAATCAGAATCAAGTTGGTAATAATCAAGAATAATTTAAGTTATCGTTTCGGTACAGCCGTATAGAAGTGTTATTCGTCAAATTTATTGCCAATTCGTCAAATACATTTTATTTTATGAAGCGTTTCATTTCGTTAATATAGAATGTGAAACAGTTCGGCAAATCCACATGTTTGTCGGATTTATTGACCGTTTAAGATCACTTCTGTATTATTGAAACAGAGGAGCATAAAATTAGGTAAACCTATATTCGATAGTTAAACCTGAATCAGAAACGTTCCTTTTGATTCGTCAAATATATATCTAGCACAGCATTAAAAAAAAAATAAGACTGGGGAATCGCTATTTGTAGAGTCAATTCGGCAGTATTGAAAAATATTGGAAATTCTAAAGACGGCAAATTGGCATAACACTTTTCTTCGAAAGCACATAAAGCAGCACTTCAGTATCTGCTGTTACCGCCCATACAATTCATTTTATCTTATCTTAGCACTTCAATGTCATTCCAATTCTGTTTCAAAGACTCATGTTGACATTCTATTGAGTAAAACAAAACGAAAAGAGATGATTAGACAAGAAGAGCAGAAATTTTAGAATACACAGCCTTTAAGAATTTTAATAGACGTCGCTCGCACTTTAGGATGACAGGGTTTGGCATTTCTTGGCGGAGACGATGATTGTAATGGAAACTTTCAACAGCTCGTTCAGCTTATGTCTAGGTATTGTAATGTAATGAAAAAGTGGCTTGATGACCGGAATTTGCGACCATATCATGTATCTTACTTAGGAGGGAAATCCCAGAATGAATTCATTCAGTTGTTTGCAACAGAGACTATAAAAACAATTGATGAACTGAAAAAGGCAGAATTTTTTCAGTTATGGCGGATTCAAGGCCTGATACTACGAACAAAGACCGTCTTTCTGTTGTTGTTCACTATGTTGATGAGGAAGGTAAGGCTAAGGAGTGACTTCCTGAAGTTGTTGAACTTTCTGACAAACCTAGTGCGGGAATTGAAAAAAAAAAAACTTATGTTTTTGTAAGTAACAAATTAGATTTGAACCACATAGCATTTCAGTCTTATGATTGTGCCAGCGCAATGTCAGGAGAGAACAAAAGAGCACAGAGAAATTTATCTGAAATTGTAGGTCGTGAAATCCCTTATATGCCATGACAGGCGCACCATGTTTCTGGAAGATAGTTGTGATGCAAGTGCTCCTATTGGTCTTGAAAATATGTATGTAGTTTTTACATCAAATACAAAAGTTTTAATTTCTTATAGTGAACTATTAAAATCTGAAGCAGCACTTCATTTGCGTAACCTTTCAAAGATTCGCTTTTTGTGCTGTGCCATTTTCAACCTTCCCGAATAGTGTTGGATGCTGTGTACCGAATTTAACCCGTAGCTTCTAATTTGGGAGCCAGGATTACCTTGTACTCAACGTTTTCATACTTAATCCAATGTATCATAACAAATCCATTTCAGTATTTTTGCCGTTTATAGGCTAACTCTATAAACGGTTTTATATAAAAATCTCACGCGCACACGATTTACTGTCGAGTAAAGAAGTTGCAAAAGAATAGGAGATAGTTAAAGTCAGGTTAGATTCTTCCGTTTTTTCATTTCGTTAGTCACAAGATTTCTTTCTCCGTTAGTGTTTTCTGTGTTAATCGCTTTTTCTGCATGTGTGCTGTATTTCAAAGTTCGAAATTTACTATTCCTTCATTTCAGGGAATTTTTAAAGCTCGCTCTATATATCGTACGTACCATTAATTAAGTAGGGTGACTGCACTAGTTCCGGCCACAATAGTTTTAAAAGGGGCGCAGTTCCAAATGTGATGGTGCTTTTAGCAAAATTTACAGGAGGAATGAGATATTTGTGTGACTTGAAAACATAAGATTAGCGTTAAAGGAAGTGAAAGTGAGACGCTAGTGTTTGTTAGCGATAACTATTGCTGTGAAGTAGGAACTATATTCTTGTGGATTAGGGCGAAGGGTACGTGAGACTAATGTGCATTGCGTATAACTAAAACATACCGAACCTGACTTTATGTAAGCCATCTTCGCTTGCTTGAAATATCCTTGTTTTTGTGGCAAAATACGTGTCATTAGTAGCAGGAAGTGTCACAATTAATTTTCCTCCGCATGGCGCCATCTTGATCAACTGGAGTGCGTATTTAACGAAATAATTATAAAATACGGATTTTTAAAAAACTTTTTGGGTGTTGCTAGATGTTTAACCCCTTAAGTATGTAATTACGTAGTACGAGTCGAACCGCAAAATGAGCATTTTTGCCCGCCCCCCACAATTAATTTTCGTGTTTCTTTTTTCATAATGCAACATTTTTGTTTTGTGATAATTGTAACATAGGCCTACATATGATGCAATAATATGACATTTTCAAATACAGTGTTATTACTGTCACTGCGTAAAGTCTAAATTCTTACTTCAGTACAGGTGCACACTACATATGCCTAGTATTTTTTTATATTCTCGAAAATATTCATTTTGTTTACAAGGAAATACAAATGGGCACAACATTGGCATTTGTTTTCAATTACATTGCTCTCTACAGTGTTACTAATTTCACTGTGTTACTATAATTTCAGAACAGAAATTCAACAAAAGTTTCCAATGTAGTAGCGTCTTTAGACGGGAACCTTCAGTCGCAGGAGTGGTAGAAAGAAGTGCCGGAAAAAAAAACTAATAAGAATTAAAAAGAGTTTTGAATAAAGCAATAAAAAGTCGATGTTTAAGGCGCCACCAACTACGGAACCACAGCCTTTAAAAGTAATTAAAATAATACTTATGAAGAGTAGCTCGTGTACCTCATGTTTTTCATCAGTCGTTTCGATGTTTAGATACAAGCAGCGTTCTTATTCGCTGTTTTTAAATTTTGTGAGGCTCACTCCTGAAGTGGCGAACACATGCATTCAACATCCATTACTTACTTACTTGTGTACATCATTAGTAGGAGGAGAAAGTGCAGCTATCTATCGATGAAACTTTTATAATAATTATGTGCATGTGTTAGTCATAGGTTGTGATTGAATTAATTTATGGATTTTAGGCATCTTTTGCTCAGGTCGATTAGCAAGTTATTGTTAAATGTACACATGTTGAAAGACGAAATATTGGATCCTAATCACAGTAGAAACAAGGTCCCAATCATATTTATTGGATTGCTGGATTAGTTGTACAAGAGTTTGGAGCCGGTATATGTCTATTATAGCTATTAACTGGAGCTAAATATTATTTAGAGTCGCCGTGGTTCAGACGGTAGCGCGTCTTACTACGAATCGGGCGGCCCGGGTTTAAATTCCGGCGAGGACGCTGGATACTTTTCTCGCAGTGTTCCCATGCCTGGCGCTCTAAGGTGTACTCAGTCTCCTATGAAATTGAGTACCAGAGTGTCCTTGGTACTCCTGGGCACCTTGGAAAGGTAAAGGCGGTCGAGCGTGGGACTAACCACCCCCTCCCTTCGTACCCTAGGTCGAGAAAAAATATTGAGCGCTACCTCCACATCCCCCATGCTTAATTAAAAAGCTCAGATGAAGTGGAACCTTACAAGTATTATCTTCAATAATTAACTCAGGTATTTTTTTTTACAACATTGAAATGTTCCTTTTTTGCTTGTGACAAAATTTACGAGCGATGTTTCTTTGTTATTAGAACACTAATTACTTTTTTTTTACGTTTTGCATACTTAGGAGGTGGGATCTTTATGTTACAAATTTAGAATAAGACTGACAAGTGTGGCTGGATACTGGAACTTCTTTTACTATTTGATCAGGTTTATTTTTCTTATGGGTTATACATATGTGTTTTATTTTCTTTTATACAGCGTTAATACACGACCGTTATGTATTTACTCAAACACTTCTTTTTTCTATATCTCTTTTCTGCTTATTTACTTACATACCGATACATCTAAATCGGAATTTTCCTTATGTGGACGGAGACTGGTTCAGTCACCCTGCAGTTAGTTCCGTTACTTTAGATACGCAGAGTCGACCTGGTAGCCGTGTGGGCTAGGGTTCCCGGTTCCAAGGACCTCCATAAGACTACGCTCTACCTACGGGTGTTCAGTATGGTACTTTTGAAAATCAAAAACAACAATAATAATTTTGCCTTTCGTGTTTTATAATACGACATCTCACAATGTTCAGTAGTCCATAAAATGTTTGCACTGACATTCATTAATAATTGAAAAACTTGTTCGGACACGTTCTTAGAACTTCTGAATTACAATTGGATGAACTAGTATTGTCTGTCTCGACGCTTTTTTTTGTTTCTGATAACAACGCAGAAATACATCGAGGGTTAACCATTGATACCTCTTATCTTCAATTTTTGTCACTTTTTTTTTAATTTGCAGACTTTCCAGTTGAAATTTCGTGAAAAATATCCGTGCAATTTAACTCGAGGTTTATTCTTTACGAAGTTTCAACTAGAAAGTCCGTCAATGTTTCTCCTTTTAATATAAAGACAACTATTTCAGGTTTATATAAATTGTATAAATCATCTTCTTTCTAAGCTTGTTTCACTAGCCAGAAAAATAAATTGTATAAACATTTATATTTTTCGAAAGAGTAGTAGTAGGAGTTTAATAACAGATCCGTTCCTTCTCAATTCAGACAGCTCAAAAAAGAAAAAAAAGTACGGTGAAGTCATCTTTAGTTTTTCTATGAGCTCTTTAAAGGAAATTTAATAGACGACCTGTATTTCTTTATAAAAAAACTAGATACCCTTCTTCATGGTTCACACTAACCTGGAAAATCAGGGAATTTGAAATGAATCTGGGAAATGATTCAAAATATGCAAAAAATCAGGGAAATCTGCTATACTTTACAGGAGAAGAAGGGATTTTTTGTTTTATAAATTGTTTTTGTATACATTGGTGAGACATTCAGATTGATATCCCCAGATAGTGCAATAGCCTCAACCTTTAATATGGGTGCAATAAAGTATAAATATGTAATAATTAACCATGCATCTTCTCCATATTTTAGTAATGATCTCTAAGATCGATTAAGTCAGTATGATTATTTTGTAATTGGTTTCGATGAATCACTTAATAAGATTTGCCAGAGGGGCCAGATCTACATTTTTGTAAAATACTTTGATATTAATAGAAGAATAGTGCGTACTGAGCAATTCAGCAGTGTATTTTTGGGTAGAGCTAGAGCACAAGATTTATTAAATAATTTCATTACAGAAATCAAGCCATTGCAAGAAAAGACATTCTTCAAGTCTCTATAGATGGCCCGAACCTGAATTTGATTTTCACGAGAAAGTTAGATGAGAAAATCAAAGAGCCTAGTGGTAAAAGGCCAACAAGCATCGGAGTTTGCGGGCTTCATATAGTAAATTGTACTATTAAGTGTCAAATGGGAGTTAGATAGTTTCTTGCGAGATACATATTTAATTTTCAAAGATTCTCCTGCCCGGTGTGTTTAATTTATCTCTCTGACTGCGAAAGCTATTTCCCTTAAAGCACTTTACAATGAGATGCCTTGAAAATGCCTCTTCCATTGACAGAATTTTGACTATTAAGAAATTTATTGACAGTAGGAACTCTCTCAACACCAAGCCATTAAAATTGTTTCAACAGAAATTAGAGTGCAAATAGGCATTTCTCAAAAGTATTTCATTGGAATGTGAACCATTATTGAGAACATTTCAAACCCCTGATCCCCTTGGTCCATATTTGTTTTCAGATTTGCAAGTTGTTGTTCAGAGTTTGCCGTGACTTAAAGTGTCGATCTAGGTTTCCAGAAAAAAAAAATCGCGAAGAAATGGCAGCTTCAAATGAAATTGAAATTAAAAGCTTCAGATATATTGAAAAAGAAAAGTGGTTATTTTTCTACGAAACAAAGCCTAAGACGTCAAAGAAAAAGCAGCTTGCATTTGTTTCATTTGCCAAGACAATAGATAAATATATTGCAAAAGGTGTAGTTGCACCGGTAGTTGCCCAGTTGTACTACGATTGTTCTAGTGTTGATTATTCATTCTATTTCGTGTTAATTGTTCCTTGAACAACGACAGAATAAAATTTCACTGTACCTTCTAGCACATGAGAAAAAATAAAGATTTTATTTTATATGGGCCAGTCTAGTAACTTTTGATTTCGGCCCGTCACGATTCGTCCATTTACAGCCAGTTAAAATTCACAAACATCCATGCCTCTGCCGGGATCCGAACCCGGGACCTTCGAGTTGTTGGCCTGACGCCTTAGACCACACGGCTATCCGTTCGGCTTCTAGCAGACAAGGATGAGTATCTTGCATTAGTTCTAACTCACCCTCTTATTGCGCACTCTGTTCTCTTCCAGATCCACTTTACATGACTTGTGTGTGTGTGTGGGGGGGGGGAACAATTCATTTTCTATTAACACAGTGTTTCAGGACTAGAGTGACGGCACCAGATTCCAACCACTTAAGGAAAATTCTGACTTCGATAATATGTAAATGCGAACAAAAGATATAAAAAGGATATATTTGAGTAAATACGAAGCTTGTAGTTTAAGTCGTGTATTAACGCTGCATAAAATGAAGAAACAAACATTTGTAGCCCGTAAGAATAAAACTGATTAGATAGCAAAAAAATACCAGTTTCCAGCCACGGATTACCAGTAACTTGGTGCTAAATGCCAGTATCCAGCCACACTTGTCAGTCTTACTCAAAACATATAACACAAATAAACGAAATAAAATATAACAAAAGTTATATATCACAAATAATATATCTAGGCATAGAAAACCTAAAAAAAGAGTGTTTGTTGGTTTTGTCAACAAAGAAAATTTCGCTCGTAAATTTTGTCATAAGCAAATAAAAAATTCAAGAAAAATTGGCAGCTTGCTATGTGGTAACATAAAAAATACCTGAGTTACTGGAACTTGTATTTTTATTTAAGGCCTTTAAGCATCTAAGGCTCAGGCCGTGATAAGGAAGAAAGGATTTGGGAAGGTATCGACCAGGGCCTAAGTTGAAGGTACCATCCTGGCATTTGCCCGGTTTGACTGACAAAAAAACTCAGTCTGAATGGTCGGCCGGTGGTGTTGAACCCACGAACTCCCGAATACTACTAAAACGCTCTGCCACTCATCAATTTAAATTCGCGTTCATATCACCCCTTGATTTTGCTTCACATTGTGCTTCCAAAGTCAGGAAAGTAACAAATTAAATATATTTAACTCCATATAACATAAGTACCCTATCAGCAAGCTTCGTCGGGCCGGGGTAGGGCCAACCGTATCCCAACCATTTCGCGGTTGGCCCAACTTTCGCCCGACGAATTTTGCTGATAGGGTAGTTCATTTAGAGAATTATCAAACTAAAGGATAAGAATAGTAAGACTATGAAACTGCTTATATAAGACATATTACCTACCCTCATCCACGCCCTTGTACAAGAAAAGCAAAATTGTCTGCATGTTATCTTTAAGTTGGACGAGATATCTACAGCTTTCACTTATTTAGTGGTTGGGAAGCAGGAAATTTATTGTGGATTGAATATACTAGGGTATATTCAATTCACAATAATATATATTGAATATACTATATATAATAGAGGCTTTCCCCTGGCAATTATCCGAACCTTTTCCAAATTGACTACGTTGTAGGCTTGACCATATTTCCTCGAGACAAAAACGGGACATAGGGATTCCAAAATCGGTACAGTTCAGCTCAGTTTCAAATCACCCTATTTTTGGCAAATCTTCTGACACCACCAAAATCCATGTTTCTGACCTCGTAGATGTTGGTGGATGCCGCCTCTACCTGCATGACCAAGCGAAAATAAACAATGTTTTTGAATTTGAATTTAATTTTTAAGGCCTTTGGGCAACTTTGGCTCAGGCCGGATGGATGATGAAGAGATGGATTGGTGGAATCAAGAAAGTGGGAGGAAACGGGAGAACCTCGAGAACCCCCACACACACACACATACATACACACGCACATACACGGTGTTTGTCCACTACAAGATCATCATGGCACGAGTAAGGTTTGAACTGACGAACCCAAGCGCCAGATGTGAGCGCTGTACCATTGAACCACCGTGGCTCAACATTACAATGCTGACATAACTTTTGTTTTATCAACACACAGTTGTTCCAGTTTCATGAGTTTGAATCCTTTCTGGGGTTCATAGTACGAACTTACTGTGGGAATGGGTGGTACTCCCCAGCAATAATCTGTCTATCAATCTTTCCCTCCCACTAAAATCTCTCTAGTAAGTCATATTAAACATATCGAAAAAAAGACACCGTTTGCATTTTTGGAGATGTCATTTGTGACGATGCCGTAATAGCTTTGCATACCTCCAAAATTCTTTGTTTTGACGTCCTCTACATGGTGGTGCATTATATGTTTTAAGCTTTCTTATTTTTTCCACACTCTCCCCCTCTCTCCACATGGTGGTAAAAGAAGAGTAGAAAATAATAAGTACTTACGTCATTGAATATAAAGACAGGTACACGCACATCGCAAACACAGAAGAACCGAGCCGCCGCTGTAGTTCAGTGGTAGAGCGTTGGGGTAGCATTTGAGAGGTCGTGAGTTCGATCTCAGCGGCCGACCATCCTGACGGAGGTTTTTCCAGGGGTTTTCTTCAGTCACACCGGACAAATGCCGGGATGACAACATCCCTGGGAGCTTCCCGAATCCTCCCTCCTCTCCTATTCCAACCTGAGCCTTAAATGCCTAAAGGTCATAAGGAAAGCGGCAACGTTTCGCAGAAGCGTTTTCACATTACAGGAAAGAAAATTGACAGAGATCGGGACTGGTGCTAAGGAGCAGGTTATATGGTAGCCTTCACCACAACTATTTTTTTAAGCGATTCCACGCCCTGTTGCAGATCATCATTAAAACTGCATTTTCGCCTCTTTAAAAAGTTGAAGTTGAAATGCACCACTAGCACTGAGTAACAAAGTGACAGTATAGCACAAAGGCAAAGCAAAAAACTAAGGTTACAACCGACGGCGGAACTTGACTTCTCTTGTCTTGTTTTTAAATTCTGAGCGCTATTGAGAAAAATGAATTAAATATGTACGTGCATGTTATGTCTGCAAATGTTAATTAATATATTTGATTATTTATTTGTAAAGTCAATGTGGCAATATGAAAGTATATTTGAGTTATTAAAAACGGGAAAAAATTGACATTTTTATTAAAACGCCGCGACGGTCGGGAAATACGAAATAAATGGTACATATGGTCTCCCAGCTATTCAGAGTCAGTTTTATGTTTATAAATCAGACTTCATGTGAGGTAATATTAGGTTAGTTTTGTGATTTATAGTCCGGTAAAATAGGTTTTTCACGATGGCAAAAAAACTTGTTTTATTGACTTTTTTTTGCTTCACGCATATTCACACCCTATGCATTTCTTGTTTAGGTTTGGTTAAATCAAATGTTCTTACGATAAAATATGTACAAATAACTTTCTATTTACATTACGAATGCAATATACCTCATTAGCGTCCTTGTACACGAGAGAAAACTTCCGTCACTTATGGTCCTTAGGCATCTTTGGCTCAAATCGAGGAAACTTAAATAATGGTCCATTCTGGGCTAGAATTTTATGGAAAATACGTTTCTGAAGTTAGTTTTGCCGTAAATGTAATATTGTGAGAGATAAGAGTATGTGATACTACCATAGAGTAACAATGCAATAGCTTATAAACACGCATTTCTTCTCGAAGTAACGACGGAAATAAAACGATATGCATACAGATTGTTCCTGAGTATAGTGCTCTATCGATATGACACCTAATATTTTACACACACACTGTTTTTATGCTGATTTTAAATATGTATATCTCTTCTAGATCTGAGTGTCCACTTGAAATTGTGTTACTTGTAAGATTGCATTTTGCGTGCATCCTGATTTTCTCATTATATGCCACACGCCATGCTGGATATATGGCCGTCGTTGCCATACGAAATGGAATCCGGTATTCCTAATCATACCGTTGTGTTTACGAAACATGTACCAATATGGTGCAAATTATCAGAATTTTCAAAAATGGTCGTGCAACCAATTTGTGGTAAATCGGACGATTTTCCGTGGAATTACCCTTTTCTGGTTCTGAGTCCAATGAAGATGCTGGTCACAATCGTAAAAAGGTAAAGCTACCCCTGTGCGATACGCAGGCGCCGTGAACAGAACATGGGGTGTGTGGAGGTAGAGCTCCACATTTTCTTGACCTACGGTACGAAGTGAGGTAGGGTGGTCAGTCCCACGCTCGACCGCCTTTAACTTCCCAAGGTGCCCAGGAGTATCAAGGACACGCTGGTACTCAATTTGATAGGAGGCTGAGTGTACCCCAGAGCGCCAGGCATTGGAACACTGCGAGAAAAGTATCCAGTGTCCTGGCCGGGATTTGAACAATCCTAGGCAATCAGAAACCCAGTTTTGTGATTTATGGCGTGATTGCAAAATGTTACTTGGTTCCTTTTAACATAGTATTCTATATACAAGGAAGCAATGTTAATTGGGGTAATGTGAACGTTACAGTCGAATCTTTATTCAGAAATAAACATTTCAAATCATATTACAAAAATGTATGCTCATAGTTTCGTAGTTTTAGCAAAATAAGTTTTTTTGTGCTTTGTAACAAATTATGTTTCAGCTTGAAACTTTGTTTAGCTTGATTTACACTTAGCCGAGCCAGCTTCTCGTCAAAAAAGTATTTCACACTTTTTTTTGGTAAAATGTCATCCCAAGTAGTTTTGAAACAACGTGTAGTGAAAAGCTGCTCTTTCAGAAAGAATATTTAACATTTTTTTAAAAAACAAGAAATCAGTAAAATGCAAATACCCGATAGTTTATTCATTCTTATATTTTCTAGAACACGTATACCTTCATCGTGACTGGCCGAAGTCACAAAGTTACTAGACTGGCACATATAAAACAAAGTTTACCAAGTTTACGTATACCTTCAAATAACTATTGTCCTAATCAAAGTAACTAAAGATGACCTAAATTGCTTTGTTTAGCGTATGCCTGGTAACTGTACATTTTTTTAATATTATCAGAGTAATCTGATGAAGTTTCTCCTTTACAGAATAACCTTTTATTGGAAAAAGAGTTGGGACGCAATTTGTGCAGCAAAATTAATAATAAAACAACTTGAAGACATCGTGGAGCGCAAGCAGATGAATGTTTGGCGTAAGCAGAAGTTTTGTGTGTTGTGTTATATGGACAAATGAACAAATTAATTAACAAAATGAGATATATTTGTGATTCAAAGATTTGAGTCAATACATCTGTATTGTGTAACACAACAAAGTTTTGAAGTTTTTTTGTTTCAGATGTTTGAAACAAACCAAATACGCTTAATAAAATTCTTATAGTTGTGATTCAAGTATTGCGTATACAAAATCATATTATTTAAAAGAAGCAGTACTAAGCTAAATATTTTATTGCTGTCTTTGTATGGATTTGCTGCTTTCATATTTTAGTATGTTAAAAAAATAACATGACAAATTCAGCAACACTGTTCAAAGTTACTATGTATAGTCTACAGGACTGAAATAAATAATTTTGTAATTTATTACCGCAAGGTGCTGAAAATAGAATGTTGGTAGAAAGGCAACAAAGCAAGTGTATGTAGTTTCTCAAAATGGTGTGCTCCCGATTTCTTAAAGCAACACCACAGTGGAAATTTTGACATATCCTTTGGCATATTAGAATGTTTCTACCGACAATTCATTTTCAGCATCTTAGGCCCCTTCTACCCAAGTGAAGAAATCGTGGCCATTTTATCTCGTGCATACTGCTCCTAATAAAACCTGCCTTTAAATCTTCGTGTCAAACAGCGCGGTGAAAACACATGTGTAAATACGTACATTTAAAAGCATGGGTTTTGTTAGAAGGTGTGATTTGGACGCGGTAAAACCGCTGCGCTTTCTACGTTCGTGTAGAAGGGACCTTAAGCATTGCAGTTATTTATAACCTGAATATTTTATATGCTACATTATCAATATTAAATGGTATTGTAAGTGTCTCGTCGTAAAATTGTACTATATATTTCATCGCGATTTTTATTAGAAAATATTGTATGTGGAGCTGGCGGAATGAAATTCCAATAACAGTTTCCACAAAAGGTTAAATACTTCTCGTTGTATAGTACATGCAAATTCGGCCTACCAAGTACTGTATTTATATCCATCATGTAACACGATTATACTTTATGAAATAAGTTATAATAAATTTCTTGTAGGAGTATTAGAACGAAATTTTAAGACAACCCATTTGCTGGTAAAATTTTAGATTCTTCTCTCGTCCTGAAGTAAAGATTGTCGAATAATTTTTATTGCTTCTACTCGTGCGTTACAAATTTTAGCATTTTGCATACGGACGTTTATAGCAAAAAAAAATCGTTGGTCATAGCAGATAATGATGGATATAAGTACTGTACTGAAGAAAGAAATTCACACAAATCGAAGTCAAAATTTTCACACGGTAAGTGCCTTTACTTTCTTTTTCTACAGTTTATTGCCAAAGGTTTTTTGTTCCTATCTGACGCCTTTTTGGATCTGTGCCTAATTTTACGTACAACGACGCAACATTTGTTTAGAAATAATTGCTCTAATTGTTAAATACAGCGTAAAAGTAACTTCAACCGTTTTGTCAAAAGGATTTTAGAAAACGTTTCTTATAATCTGCTTTCTTGCAATTATATTAACTTGGCCTTTAATTTTGTTACTGTTATTTAATATTATTGTATTATGTTTAACTATCTGTAAAGTGCCAAAAGTCACAAACTCTTTTTGGTTTACAACGACATTGTTTTTGAATTTGCATATTTCAGCGACGTAGCTTACTTGGTAGAGAACTCACTTCGCATTTTGAAGGTACAGAGTTTGCGTCCAGATGCCGCTCTTCCTAACGACTTACTCTCAGTCGTGAAGGCACCATGAATATGGTCAGGGCTGGTGTGTTTGAGAATGAATTGACTGATTTATTATAACATCCTTAATGAGCTGGTGGGCTAAGAATGGGGCCTACAGTTCTTTGCAAAGTGGGCTGTGCATCATTGTTCAGTAGACAGACTTATACCTGTGACCACGTGCATGAAAAGAGAACACTTAACATCTCAGCCATCCTGAGAATGTACGAGAATCGATGAATGTATTTTTAAAAAATCTCAAGTATTCTGTTAGGGTACGATAAAGATAAAACGAATTTTATGGCCGGTAACAGCACTATGGCTTATGCCCGTCCCGTATTCTGTTAGGGGTCTAAGGATCCTTCTACACGAGCGGGGAAAGTGCGGTGGTTCTACGGCAAGTAAACCGCGCCTGCTAACAATTGCTAATAGTGTACGAGTACACGAGCGTTTTCTCCGCGCGGTTTGAAACATTTAAAAGCATGGGTTACGAGGTGCGGTAAAACTACAGCGTTTTCCCCGTTCGTATAGAAGGGGCCTATAATCTCGCGAGTGATATTACATTTTGGAATCTCGCACTCTGACCTGAAACCCGAAATGAAAATACAACAGAAATAATGATGGAAGACAGACCGGTATGATCTTGAAAATGCTTTTTTTTAAATATATATTTATTTATTTTCCACAACTTTGAAGGTTACAAAATTTTAACTATAGTTACGTCGAGGAGGAAACTGACAGGTTAAGTTTCTGGTAGGTAAAAATTGCGGTGCAACACACTGCATTTAAGTAAATGCACAAGTAATTAATCAGTCAAGACGTGTTGAACATTTTTTTGTAATGTAGCTGAAAAAAATTCTCAGAAGTATTTGCTGCAACAACGAGAATTACTGCAGAAAACTCTAACCATGGTTTGTGCATCTCGTAGTAAGTGAAAGCAGATACAGATCCAAGCCAGCGACAGATTAAGGAAAATCTTTGTTTTTGTAAAATTATATAAATGTTTTTGGCAGTCCTTTTGCTAAATCTTTACGAACTGGGTGTACTTTGGTTCTTTAAAGGTAACATTGGCCCAATTGAAAAAAAGATTTGATGGGGGAAGAGTGCTTTCAGTCCATGCAACAAAATTGTGCCGGTGACTAAAAACAGTGTGTGTGTGTTTTTTTTTTAGTGTAGCGTAATTATACTGTTACAAACTTAATTTTGAGTTTACTTGATTGATGTAAACTTAAAATTAAGTTTATAAGAGAGTAATTATACCACATTTTAAAAGCAACACTTTTGTTTTTAGTCTCCGGAAAACTTTTGTTGCATGGACTGAAAACATTCTTACCCTTCATGCTACACGTTATTGTTTCTTTCACTTGGAATACTTCGTTCCACAAAATTTTGTACTGAAAGAATGAAAAATTACCAAAGCATGAATACATCTTTCTTCCATTGGGCCAATGTTATCTTTAAAGGACCAAAGTATACCTACTTTACGGTAATAGTTCTGTAATTTTACAATGCTGTAATTTTACAAGCCGATTTACGTTGTGTGTGTGTAAATTGAATTACGTAAGTTTACGTAAATCTATTTACAGACTTCGTAAGAATACATAAAGTAGGTAAAGCTATTTACATAATTTTAGGTAGTTTAGTTTACATAATTAATTGTAAACTAAATTACTTAAAGTTATGTAAATAGCTTCACCTAATTTATGTATTCTTACGAAGTCTGTAAATAGAATTACGTAATCCAATTTAACACACACATCGTAAATCGATTTGTAAAATTACAACATTGTAAAATTACGAGACGATTACACAAAGTTTTAGCAAAAGGGCTGCCAACAAATGTTTTGTAATTTTACATAAAAATTTCTTACAGTGTACCAGATTTCTTTATATTTCCAATCCCAAGAGTCATTACAGTTTATATGGATGCATTCCATCCTGGGCAAATTTCCATTTCATTAGAACTTGTAAATATGCTTGTTTGCAAAGGCAGAGATTATGCTGTCCCAAAAATAGTCACAGTAACTGAAGATTATTTTACATCCTAATTGCACTTTCAGTTCTCCTGAGCTTGTGTGCCATATAAAATGTTGGTATTTATTATTGTTATTTCTCACCGTACAAATTAACATTACTATTCGTATAAGATAACTCCACTCTATTTAAGTTTATAATATGTGACACAATAACATACACATACAATGTACAGATGCTTATCAGAATAATGGAAACACCTGAACGAAAGTGCAACTTACCAGATTAATATGGTGTCGGGCCACCTTTCGCCTTCAGAACAGCCTTGATGCGACGTGGGATGGAGGCATAGAGGTCGTGAATGGTAGCAAGTGGAATATTACACCATTTCTCGTGCAGGGCATCGGCCAGTTCTGTGAGAGAGGATGGAGGTGGAAATCGTCGCCGGAGTCGTGTTTCCAAGATGGACCACAGATGTTCAATTATGTTGAGATCTGGGGATTGGACGGGCCAGGGGAGGTGTTGAACTTCATCCCGATGTTCCTCAAACCACGCTGCAACAACTCCAGCTGTGTATTATCATCCTGGAATATGGCGTCATTGTCCGGGAACAACATTCGGACCATAGGATGCAAGTGGTCTCCTAAAATTGCGACATAATCGTTGGCAGTGATGCGTCCGCGAAGTGTGACCACAGGACCCAATGAAAACCATGATATTGCGACCCACAGCATCACCGTGCCGCCGCCATGTTTCACAGTTGGGCGGAGACACTGCAGATCATACGCTTCTTTGGGCGTTCTCCACACATAAACACGGCCCGTGGTTTGGAATAGGGTGAATGGTGACTCATCCGACCATACCACACGTTTCCAGTCGTCAACGGTCCAAGTTGCATGGTCGCGGCACCATTTGCGGCGTGCTAAAGCGTTCTGGTCCCTGATGAGAGGTTTGGCCCGTGCAACACGACCCCGTAAGTTCATGTCATGTAATTCGCGGCGGACTGTGATTGTCGAAACAGGTTGGGGGAGGTGCTGATTGAGTTCCTCCGTCACTTGCGCCGCAGTGGCACGACGGTTCCGCGTGACAATGCGCTTTAATACCCGGCGTGCCCTGTCACTGATGCTTTTCTTCCGCCCACTGTTCCGCTTCCCCGATGTGGTTTTCCCGTGTGTTGTGTAGGCCGTCATCACCTTCGACACTGTCCCTGGCGACACACCTAACACACTAGCCACTGCCGTCACACTCACTCCATATAACCGCGCACTAACAATTTACCCTCTTTGAAACTCTGAGAGGTCTCCCATTTTACACTACCTCCGTCTGCTCCAGCCACTGCACACTCCTGTTCCACGACGCCTGACGTAGTATGGAGACCGACCTAACACACCACCACCAGCAGTCCGGCGCTGCGGTCGCCACGACACCACTGTCAACCCATACATCTGACGTGTTGCCAACTACAGGTGTTTCCATTATTCTGATAAGCATCTGTATATCATCAAAGCAATGGATATCTTTTAAGGAATGAGCTCCGGTAGACATTACAGTAAGCAATCATAGTATATAATTCTATGGCATTTTTTGTCACAATATTCTCCCCACAAGACAGAGTACATCGGGAGATTCTATACCACATAAAAGCTTAATATGGATCCGTAAGCAATATAATGGTTCTTTTACTAGGGCTCTATAAATGATATATGAGAAGTTTTAGAAGAAAACTTGAAACAGGGAGTTATATGAGATGTGCGCAAAATATATGAGAATAGCTTAAAAGAAAGACTGGAAGAAAGATACTTCTCCTCATTCTTAATTGCCGGCGTGACTTTACTTAGTACTCGCACCTACTATCACAGTCTGACCAATGATTCTCAAATGACAGAGTTAAAAATGTGGAACAATATACATCTGGTTATTTAACATAATAATTACTGATTATTTACTATATTTTTGTTCTGTTATAATGTATTCTCCAGTTCCTTCACTGTTAGTACTAACTTAACCACAATGGATGCACGAGCTTTTAATTTTCGCTAGAGTTTAGTGTTTATATAAAAGAATAGTGAGTAAAGATTAACGCATTTTCATAACATACTTCTCAAAGTAATTTCACACAAATATAGTAACTTGAATATTCAACAGAATAATTATTTACACTATGCGCACTGGCAGCAATCTCTTTCCTACACGAAAGTTTGACAGTTATCATTTAGACCTCTTCTTCGGTTAGGTGGACTTTCACAGCACGATTCAAGAAAATGACACGTTAATGCTGGACATAAAGGAAGGAAAGCTATCATTAGAATATAGGCTGAAGATATTTCTTGTAACTCTTGTAGTTTGTTCACCAAGACAGATGCAAACATTCTAGAAGCAAATCATTTCGACGGTAACCTAACTGGCTCCAATATGGAATGTACACTATGTAACATAAGGTACGGTTAGGCTTAATTGAACACCCGAATACTTTTCCATGGACACAATAGCAACTTATTAGTGTGATGCAAGACAAACTAATCCCACAGCCATTTGTAACTCGACAGCATGCCACTGAGCACTCTCCTCCTCGCTGCATTCAATTTTAAACATACCAACAGAAATCCAGCGAAAATTATACTTAAGAGGGAACCTAATAAGTCACTCAGCGAGCTATGATACACTGACGGATACAAAAGAGAAAGATAAAGTCTTGTAAAACAGTCACACTTCTTTAATACATACAACAACCCTGGCAAGTATCACTTCAAGCCTCCCTGGAAGGGTCAGGGATCCTAACCTTTCTTATTCTTGTATTCCATATATTGCATTTATTTGAATGATAGTAATTGCACTGCAGGATATAATAAACAAGAGTAGTGTATTTAAGTTTACTGAGCTTATTCATAGTCAATAAGACTAGATACTGTATGATTCCTTTGTACCGGCCACTAGACGTTAAGCACATGTTTTTATGAAGAATATCAGTTCCATTCTAGATACTCGGTGATGACAGAAATTCATTTTCGTAGTTTGACCAAAATAACAGATGTACTGAGTTCACTATATTACACAAAATCTTTCCGTGAGTACTCTTCCATCAGCTCACCGTGCTAAGTTTAATATCAATATAACAAATCTAAAAGTTTACCTTGTATGATGACAATATTTCCACTAGCCGCAGTAGCGAGTATTCGGGAGATATCTATTAATTTACGCTGACATCTTGGAGTGCAATTCTTCTGTTAAGCTATCAACTTATATCAGCCTTTACTTGATCACGTTTATATACCTGGATTCCTTAAGGTGAGTAACCACAATGGACGTTAATAATAAAGGGAGGTCTGATTCTTCCACCTCCTTCCATACCACTTCTATCACCTACTCTACATTCTGCACTCTTGCCAGCACCCAAATTGGCGCACTTCCTGAGTAGTATACTACTAGAATAGTTACACAAAACTGGCAGGTACCTTTTTGTTTAACCGTAGGCTTGGCTTTCTCCATTTCCACCCCCTCCAAGATTACAATAACTACATGTTCGAATACAATAATCAACCATTTCGATTTTCTTAAGGACGACTTTTTCTGTACTCACTTGTCGCCTACATTGCATGAATACCTTAAATGAAATTAATAATTATGTTTTATACAGTGGCTGACGGTAATAATATGATAAATAATCAGTGAATAATATGGTACCACCTTTGTCCATACAGTGTATATTCTATGCAATGGTTAATAGTATCAGTACGTGAAATAATCAATGATCAATCTGTTAACAAGTTTTTCCGTCATTTGGTGTACATATTAGATTCGTGTCCTTATAGCTTCATTGTTTAATATGACTTAATTGAACAATTACCTGTATTTTAATTTTAATTTTATAATTTAAGTAAGTATCTATTATTTACAGTGACCACTCATTGCAATTTATATTGTTGTGTTATCTTGTCATAGGATAAATTCGATAACAATTGGAACAAAATATACGATAGATATGTAGAAAAACTGAATCAAAATGTCCTCCAATAAGATTCGAACTTGCAACCTTTTCTGAAAGCTGCTCTAAAGACCAGGAAGTCAAATGCTTTCTTTACGTTACTCGTGTAGAGTTTACCTGCAGCTGCGGTTAAACAAAAAAAGTACCTGCCAGTTTTGTGTAACTATTCTAGTAGTATACTACTTCCCTGCACTGAGCAGTTAGGGGCTGTAACTAAAATTTACTTTTCTTCAAAATTTTCAGTTTACTTTCTGGCCAAAATGTTAATATTATAAATATAATTAAAAATCATAAATAGTCCACAAGAAATATCCTAGCGTTCCTTTATTATTGTAATATGACACTAGGTGTAATGAATTCTTGAACAAAATTCTTTAGTAAGAAGCTGTAGTGCTTTGTTGCAACACTGAAAATTCAAGCTTAATAGTGAAGCAAGATATCCAACCTAACATATAAAGTCCTTTTTAATAAAATAGATCGCTCTATACAGTTTTGGAACCGTACAGTTGTCATTCTTGAATTTTCACTGAATCTTGATGTATGTACATGAATATTTTCACATTGGCAACGTTACCTAGAAATTAATTACAAATCGCAAAAAATAATGACGTAAAGCTTAGATTGCTATAAACTTCAGATTTGCAATACTTTCTCCTAAGGACTTTTATCCTTTAAACCATTCAAATTTGAATTTTATTATGTAAAACGTCTAATTTTTTTAGTCTATGTGTATGAATGTACTTCTTTTTCTTTTTTTAATGTAATATTTTCTTTTTCTGTAGCATTTAAAAAAATATAAATCGATTATTAATTGTGTTAAGAATTATCGTGTAAAGTAGTATTCAAAAGTGAAAAAAATATTACATTGATGTTACGAAAAGTGTGTGGCACATGTGTATATGTCTATATAATAATAATAGTAATTTGAAAACGCATTCTGTAATTTAAAATTGTGTATTATTGAAGGACT
Source organism: Lepisma saccharinum (assembly GCA_022664845.1). Lineage (NCBI taxonomy): Eukaryota > Metazoa > Arthropoda > Insecta > Zygentoma > Lepismatidae > Lepisma > Lepisma saccharinum. Next base: position 31,626 of record JAGDQP010004190.1, read on the forward strand.
ATTATGTAACCGCAAGCAAGCGGATGATACATCAGAAAGTTTGAACTGGGGTTCGAACTCAGGTTCTTCCTATTACTAGACAAACTATCTGATACTGCATCTTGTTATTCGGTACATCATACTTCTCCATTCGGCACTTTAACTTACTACACCCTCCACCTTATGCGCCTTCAGAGCGCCCCTGCCTATAGCCCCCCTTGGGTCCGCGCCTATATATATATATATATATATATATAGGGTTAGTAAGCCTCTTGCTTAGTAATTTCAATACCCTACACGAAAAATCCTGGGGAAAACCCTGCTGACGAGTGATTAGTAACGTTAATAGATTGTTAATCACTAATTTTAATACAGCGCTAGTCACTTGAACAAGAAGTTTCTTAAAACGGCGGACAAAGTTTCAAGGAAGTGAGGGGATTGATTGCAAGCAACTAATTTGAGCAAATTATGGCGTCAAAACTGAACTGTTATTTATCTTGTCACGAAATTTTTTTACAGAGTCATCTGTTGGCCAGAAGTGAAACAAACCCAACAGTTTTATATTTTCACCGCTGCATGCCGCCTGTGCGATTGTAAAGTGGTGTTCGTAATGTGTCCGGCCATGTTTGGCGAAAATTAGGTCGACTGTGTTCAGCAAGAAGGTGGGAGATTCTTGAAATTGTTTTTTGTTGAATTTGTGTCACTATGGAGGGAAGAGAGAGGGGTAAGTAAATGTACTGTTTTCATTTATCATTTAAGTGAAAAAATGTGGTATAATAGTAGATGCTGTTGGGATCAACAATCTTGTCACCAAGCCTTCTAGTTCACTGACCGCTATCAGAAGCGATGTGCACGCTACAGGTTGTAAGTCGAAATACTTTGAGCTTTGTGAAAAGGTAATTCTCAAAACCTAACTATTTCTATCGGCGTTTCTGAGGAGTGCGGTACATAATGAGCCTATGGAGCTGTGAATGACATGAGTAAAATTTTTCGTGATGGAAGAAGTCTTCATTAAGAGAGTAAAAAGTTGAATGTAGGTTAGAGTAGATTTCGATTTTCCTTTTCCATCCTTCACTCAAAACAAATACTAGCGACAGTTAAACAGATGTCTGTATTTGTGAAAGAATACAATAGATTCTTGTTTTCTACCAAAATTTTATTCATATAATTGGCCGAAAGGTGATGGTTGATAAGTACTTTGTGGGGAAATAATAAGTTTTTAAAAAATATATTAATATTAAAGGATTGGATATTTGCATGTTGAAACAAAAGACTGGGTAAAATGAGAGCTTGGATGTTGAAAAAGAATCTGACCGAGGTAGAATACTAAGATACTGGTCAGAAAATTCCGTCTCTTCATTTCCAGTTGTCTGCATTTAGGTTTCCATAACAAGAAAAACAGTAGTAAACACGGTAGTTACTATAACTGATCGTGAAACTCGTTTCGTTGTCGAGAAAAATGACCCATCCCTTGTAAAATTTTAGAAGCCGAAATTGAAGGCAAAATACGATAGATTCTTTTTTTTTTCGGCAGCAGTCAGGGTTTGCAGGCAACAGCGTATGGCTCTAAATATTTATTTGGGTTCTGCAAAGTGAGGAAAACTCATTTTGACAGTTTTATCCAGGGAAAATAACTCCTTGAATATTTTAATAGTTATTTCGACTTCAAATGGCATTTACTGTACATATAAAATGAATGAAGCTTTGCAAAAGTTATAGATACTCAGCAAATGGGAGGAAGGTAGCTTATTTGTCTCTAGTTAATTAGCGTCTAGTTAAAAAGCAAAATACACTAGTGTACAAAAGGTAATATTTTTTATTATATTTCACAGCATAGCTTTGTATTATTAATTAAACTGCACACTGGAAATGTGAAGAAAGGAAAGGAAATTTAGCTTCTCGTTCTTTATTTGCTTCTAATTGAAGTTAATTTTTTCCTACGCTAGAGAAATTTCCCTCAATAAGGTGAGGAACATAATAGATCAATAATTTTTTTAGAATTCTGCAATGTACCTATTTAACTTAAACCTGATGCATGCAAACTACGAGAAGCTATATTTCCTTTCGTTTCTTCACATTGGCAGTGTGCAGTTCTATTAATAATAAAAATATAAGGGCAAGGTTCTAGAACACTGATCCGCTTCACCTCCAAGAGTCATCGTTATTAAAACTGCTCTTTTTTAACTACTTGCAACGGAGAATAATGTATTGCAGCTGTAACACTACAATTAAGTTAAATTGTTGCAGATGAATGCATAGAAATAACATCTTATACAATTTATTACAGGTACAATACATTATTCTCTGTGGCAAATTATTAAAAAAAAGAGCCCTTTCATAACAAGAACCCTTGGGAAAATATGACAAAATAGCAAAACAAATCGACGTTAGAGAAAAATTAAAACAGTACAGGATAGAACCAATTACAAAAGTTTCTACCACTAAGACAACTTATCAAAATACACGTAATATAAAACGGTGCATTACAAGCATAATGGATTTAGAAGAGAGACCCTGAGAGGTTAATTACTTTAAAAGTGGAAGCTATTCTGGGGTAATCTTAAGTGATTATGAAATGAATAGGCCACCATAAATTCGCCCATGATTAAAATTTACACATAACAAATCTACATAATCATAATTAAAACACATTCCAATTAGCATTTATTATAAAAAAAAGTATAAAGTTCCCATCACTATGAAACCGTACGAAAATAAACGTGGTATAAAACAGCAGTTACATTACAGCTTACACTTAACAGATCTACGTAGTCTAAATTAAATCATTAAAATGTAAATCCAATTATTGAAGTTACTATCACATAACAAAGAACATTAAAATAGAAAACCTTATTTAAACACAAAAACATCAGGACGTTCTTCATGGTATCTGCTCATAATGGCAAAAGTTGAATACTACAACATGTCAAAAGTAGCAAACAGAAAAGATTTCAACTTTGATTAAATTCATAAACAATCTGTCAAAATGCTATACATAACTTAAAAAAAAAAGTGTTTTAGTTAATTTCTTTCTTTAATATTTTAATATGCAATTCAAGCATTAAAGTGATAGCTATGGTGACACTTTTTACTACGTTGAAGGTAAAATGTAAACAAAACTGGTGAATACAGAGAGCACACTGTTGCTGTTGCATCAGTGGTTCATGCCATTTATAATTATACATCTGTTAACATTTATAATTATAAGTATCGACAAAACTGTGTAAACGCATCTGTAAGAAGTGAAATTCATCAGGATCAGGTAAGATTATTCTCTATATTTAATACTATTATAAGGGGGCCTGCGTTCTAGAACCTTCCCAGATAAGTGTAAAACATGATGAGCAAATTTTTTTTTTTTGTAAACTAGTGACATTTTGCTTTTAAATTAGATGCTAATCAAATAGAAACAAATAAACTACCTTGCTCCCATCTGAGTATCTGTTACTTTCGCACATTTTTATTCGTTTTGTATGAACAGAAAATGACATTTAAAGTTAACATAAAGTATTCAACCAATTGTTTCTCCTTTATAAAAACGGTCAAAATGTGTTTCCTCACCTTGCAGAATCCAAATAATATATCTATAGAACGTGCAAAACCCTATGGGGTAAGTATAGTAGAACCGGACCAATTTTAAGAAATTTACGGGATGAATTTAGTTTGGTTTGTGATGAAATGGCGGCGAAATTGTAATATTGATAACAATAAAATTGAATAATAATATTGTAGTTAGTTTTTTATATATTTTAAGACCCATTGCATGTGCTAGCGGAAGGAACTATTTGGCGTAGAGTTACAGTTGTTGTCATCTGGATCCGGGTAAGGCAGTTTTCAATGGCAAGTGTTTGTGCATTGCGTGACCGCACGGCTCCCATGCCGGCATTGTGTAATGAGTGAATTTGGTTTTGTTTGGTCTGGCACTACTATACAAATGCCAACCAGACTACAGCCTTTTTTTTCTTATGGATTGTATTGTTGCGAAACTAGAAATATAGAAAATGAATAATCTGAAAGTAAGTAGCCTGTACCAATACAACGCGTTGGATAGCATTTAAAAATTTAAACTTAATCTCACAATACACATAAGGCATTGCCACTTAGTGTAGTTCAGCTACCATAACTGATTGATTACATGATTTTTGTATCACAAAATAATGTGTTATTTGAAACACGACCTGATGCCATTAGTATTTCTCCTTGTGCCGCCGTGTTTGTCTGTATTGATCAACTCGAGTGCGTATTTAACGAAATAATGATAACAGATAACACTTTTTCCCTAGCTATCGCGAGATATTTATACAAGTGTGTTATAATAATTATTTGAAAGGTAATGAGTGGTATGGAGCGTAGACATCGAACAATAGCAGGCTGGCCTAAACATTGCTTTAATCGGGTGAAGACGTCTTAAGGATGTGACCTCTAGTTGAAGTGGACTTCGAACCATGATTTCGTTTGAATTTGAACCCAGGATCCCTTGATTACAAAGCAACAAGCATGATCCACTTTCACACTATAGGCCCTGTATGACAACAAACTTTGAAACAAGGCTCTGTGGATGAATAATTGCCCAGCTTTAGGAACGCTGATTAGTTACAGTTTTCTCAAGTCCAGTTTTATTTATGGTATACAAGTCTTATTTTGAGGAAACCAGTGAAACTCTTGAACAGGCTTCTGCATGTTGTACAAAAGTATTTGTGGGTTTTGTTACTGAGTTTTCTGTTGTCTATGATTGTAGAGACTGACTGTTCATTATTTCGACATATAGTCTAATCTAATCATTTAAAGCTTGTTTACCGCTTTATCGTAAATACTTACTTAATCCATATCTTGGAACGTGGGGTAGTTTCACGTGTTGTGACTATTTAATTTTATTCACCTGATTAAAACTACGTGATACACTGAGAGTCATTTTATTAGAGATTAGGTCATTCATGGTAAGATTACTGCCTTCCTTTACGTGGCAAATTCACGTTCTCTATCACTTGCCCACGATATGAATATGAAAACTATACTCTAGTTCTAATCTTATATGAAACAAAAATACAGAAAGTAAAGTTAAAATATTCTGTTCGCATGTATAAAATATAGGGTAGTATTGCAATGTACCGACGAGCTTCATGAAAAAATTAGGAATAAAGCCTTAGTGACCGGAGTGGAGATTCCGTTGCTTTTCAGAGCTACAGGCTGTCGAAAGCGTAGGAAAATCAACTTAAGAGCGTCAGATTTTCTCTGATGGTCGAGCTGGTGCGGCATGCTCTCATCATATACTTCAATCCTGCATTATCCAAAATTTGTGCAATAAGTGCGCAAGGGATTTCTAACCGAAAGTACGCGATTCTCAGATTTGTTTTTTAAGGGCAGGTCGAAATAAGCATGAATCAGGCTAATTTCCATATGTAAGTAATCACCGCCATCCAATCGGGCAATGACATTCTCTCACATTGATCAAATAAATGAAACATTCGTTGAATGTATGCAGTTATTATTTCTGATTATTATGCAGCCACGGATTTTTGAAACAAAATCGTTTGGTATACTGAATCTGTTCAAGATATTATTTTCTTGTGAAAAGCGTTCTAATCATGCTCATTTCATTCCACATTTACTTCAGAAACTTCCTGGAAATCTCCTACTTCCTTTAGAGAATCCCTTGCGCACGCTCTATCTAGTTTTGGATAGAGCCGTTTGAAGTCGTGATGATAGCATACCGCATCAACTGTGCTGTAACTAGTATTGGAAATTTGAAGCTCGAAGTTAATTTACCCGCGCTTTCGGCAACTTGCAGTTGAAGTGGAATTTCAACCTCGGTGATTTAGGACATTTTACCGTAAAAGCAAACATGCTGATGGGGCAGAAAAAAGTTCTAAATTTCTTTCTTCCATCATGGTTAGCACGTCAAAATATGTGCACATGCAAATTTTGGTCACTCTAGCGCAATTTGGGAGATATCGATGATATAATAGTCAGATTCTTGTTCCTGGTGAATAAAGAAAACATGTGGAAATACCCTTACATTTGTAAAATGCTGAAAGAAATGGAAATCAAATACATAATAATGGGTACTGTGTGGAGGGTATGTTCTTCACGGCCGCCATCTTGAATCTCGATTGTTTTTCTTAAATAGGAAGGAGGTCGTGTAATATGTCATTCTGAGCTAGAACTGTACGGGAAAACCGTTTCTGAAGCAAGGTTCGCCGTAAATGTAATATTATGAGAGATAAGGGTATGTGACGCTAGCATGGGGTAATGATGCAAGAACCTGGAAACATCTATTTCGCCTTGAAATAACGACAGAAATGAAACCCAAATGCGTACAAATCCAGGAACAATTTTTATGCATTTAAGTTTCAATTCCTTCATTATTTCAAACCAAAATGGTTGTTTGCAGGGTATTGCATCATTAGCACATACTAATGCCACACACCATTATCTCTCACAAAAATACATTTACGGCAAAACTGACTTCAGAAACATATTTCCCGTAAAATTCTAGCCCAGAATGACATATTACACGACCCCCTTCCTATTTAAGAAAACCAATCGAGATTCAAGATGGCGGCCGTGAAGAATATACCCTCCAACAGGTAGCGCCTTCTAGCCAGTACCCATTACTATGTATATGTTTCCCATTTATTTCAGCATTTTACAAATGTAATGGTATTTCCACACTTTTTTAATCACTCGCCACAGATAAGAATCTGACAATTTATATCATCGATATCTCCCAAAGTAATTGCGCTCGAGTTGCCAAACTTTGCATGTGCACATATTTTGACATTCTAACCATGATGGAAAAAAAATATATATAAATTTTTTCTGCCCCATCAGTATGTTTGCGTGTTCGTTATTTTTTATATCCGTCGATGTTCGCCCGTGTATTGTTACAACCTTGTTCATATATTGCCAATTACGTTCCGTTGCGTCTGCCTGTTTTCAAGACCTGATGCAGATAGTGTACTATGTGTGGTACGAGGGAAACCGGTAATAGAATGAATTTAGTCGATTTTGGGCGTTACGGTATTTTCGGTTCTTGAAGGACACGTGCTACCATTACAAGAACTGATGAAACTCTCGTGGCTTACAGTCTCACGAGTCCACCGTGAATAAGAGAGAGAAGAACTTTAAGCAGATAGTAAGTCATTCTTCGGTCGTAAAATAAAGGTGAATGATAGGGGGTCTCGAAGGCTCAGGTACAACTCGGTAGGATTGTCTAGGAGGATAGACCCCAGAGATTTTTTTTCCTTTTTTGTCGCTGTTGGGAAAATTTCCATTCAATCTAAATTCGATTGCCAACACTTGCTGCTGGTTGGAATGGTGCAATACTCAGTTTCGAGCTTAAGCAGTAGCAGAAGTTTTTTTTTTTCTTTTCAAAAATTAAGTAATATTTTGACTGCAACTTCATAGTTTCTTACACAAGTTTTCTTCTGATTCCTCAAGGTGAAGTGAAGAACTAGTCAACCACGAACATGATGCAGAATGTGTTTGTGAATACATGTATGCCAGTTGCAAAGCAACGAAGTTGCTTCACCCCCTCTGTGTATAGCGTAGTCAAAGTACCATGTAAGCAAAGAGTATTCTTTTTATGTTATATCGTATTTTATGCATATTTTAGGATATTCTAATATTAATACCTCCTTGTAATATCGACATAGAAGACAGAGCTATGTGGAAGAAGAAGAATGTTGATTAAAACTTCGCTTCTGGTAGGGTTCGAACCAACTTTGCCGGGTTTATAGGCCAAAAGAAGAGAAAACAATTTTTTGAAAAAAGCTTTTTAAAGACATACTTTTCTTAAACGATTCTTATTAAAAAGCAGGGTGGAAAAAATCATGATTTTTTATTTAAATCAGCCGTTTCTTCTTTCATAATAACGTATCGTAAACCGATAAAAAATGTACTTGGGAAGTACAATTAAGTGTAAATGGCTCTCGTTTAATGGGTAAACTTCCAGATTGAGGTTGAATTTACACCTCATTATCCTTGTTCGGTTTAATTTTTACTTAATTCATTAATTTAATTGTGTATTTGTAATTTTTATGAATCTCGTTCAGGTCAGAAATAGAAGGTGTAAAGAATGCACAAAGAAGTCCTCCATAAACTCATATGAAGGTATAATGTTGAATTCTGGCACTTATCTGGTGGAACTGAGGGGGGAGAAAACTCTTAAACTTTTTTTTTCTTTTCTTTTTTTTTTTAAAGAATCACTGGTCGTGAATTGGAATCAATTACCACTCGAATTTGAAGTCAATGTTCTACCAACTGAGTCACTGCCGCTGAGCAGAGGTGCCAAAAGTAGTAGTGTAACCCTCTTAGAGGCCTGAAAATGACAGTAAATCGTGGCCAAATACAGCTACTACTACTTCAATAATAATAATAATAATAATGCAAAGATCTTTTGAAGAAGACTGTACAATACAAAGTACGGACCACCGCACTAAACTTTCTCGTTCCCATTAATTAAATAAAATAATACTGTAGTTATTACTAAAGCATTTATATATGAAATATGAACAAAATCACCGGGGAAGTTTCTGAGAAAATCGCACGTTTTTATTTTCATCTTTTAGTAAACTACCCGTATTTTTTAGCGATAGGAAGAAAATTCGAAAAGCTACCTTAGATAATGTTACAAAACCTTAAGTTAAAACTTTGGTTTCGATACGTTGAACGGTATGGCCGGCAGTGGTGATTTCAGATTTTCCACGGGAGCTACTTCAATCAGTACAAGCGGAATGAAAAAGATCACTGTGAATGTACTGATAACTGACATTGAGGATTAAAAGGCGTGGGAGAATTCAGTAGCTCCAGGAGCAGGGCTTGTCACCGCCTGAAATCATTATTGCCTTTAGGCGGGTCGCGGGTGTACGCATTTACATCGGGACAGACGAACGGAAGGATAGGCATCTAAAAATCCCTTTTTCGGTATGTACGGGCAATGAAATGTGTAACTCAATTGAAATCTCGAATTCAGTTTATATCACAATCACATTTTTCTCTATCAACACTCGAAAGTACAAATCGGGATATTCCCAGTTCAGATCGGGAATAATGTAGAAAATAAAAAATCGGGCTTATCCCGTTCCGTTTCTTCGCGGTTTGTGCTTTGACGTGTCGCGCCGAGTATTAGTACATTACTTTGGAGCTCGTAAATAATGATAAAATAGCACGCATTGTTTACTTTTTTACTCGTAAAACTTCGTGTTTTGAGTTTAATGGCAGGCCGAAAAAAAGACTGGATTTCATTCATCCGTATTTCAAGTAAAGAAGGATATAGAGCCAAAATGCATTTCCGATTTTCATTTTAAAGATTTGAAAACTTGATTGAAATCAACGATTTTCATTATAAAATTCAAGTGATTTAAATCACATTGTTTCAAATCAAACCACACTGTTACAAAATAAAAATAAAAAGTTTATGCACGACTTAAAATAAAAGCATGAGGCGCGCTCTCATATACAGACACTTTATAAGTTCTTGATTTTGCGCGACCCATGCCTTTCTTTTTAGTCATGCATAAACAATATTATTATTTTTCCTTTTTTGTACGAGTTGAAGAAAAGTATTATTATAATTATTTCGGTGTTTGGATACTTTTGTCAGTCTAATACTTTGTGATCCAAATCCTAAACTGTTCTGCAACCAGTCAAACGAAAGTTCGTTGCAGGCAAGTATTTATTTTGGGATGAAAAAGTCCGTATTAAAAGAAATTGAAATATATAAATATATGAAGGTAACAATGTAATATTGTACTGTCATCCGACTTACGTCGCTGTGCAAAATTTCATCATTATATAACGTCGGGAAATGAGTTAATTAACGTTGCAAGATTTGAGGACACCACGAGCCATTGTGAAGTAAAAAAAATAAAAAAATGTAAAAAAGAAAGTGTGAACGCACGGCAACGGAAGAGTATAGATCTACACGATAGAAGCAAAGTAACAGTCCTATAAAGCGACTTTTAATTCCATTTACAGTGTTTCATGCATCTGTAAAATAACCTTACATTTAATACTACATACGTAGATTATATATAATTATATGAAAAACAGGTTCTATAAGTTGTTCCCGGTTTTAAGAAAGGGGTTGAACGGACCAAGTGAGAATAAGCAATGAGTTGTTCTACTAATTACGGACGTGGTGATATAGCTGTAGTAAATTTATTTTACGGCTAATAAAAGTGAAAGAATAACTCTCTTCAGTTTGTTCCACCACAGAAGATGTACTTTGTAAATAGTTTTGCGGTAGAGACCAGTGGTTTTATTTTTTTTAAATTTATTTATGACTTTAAGGTAGGGTTTGCCAATGTGGGCCTGGCCCAGTCCAATAAAACCCAGTGGGTTTTTTCGGTAATTTTTGTTATTAAATTACTTAAGTGTGCGCACTTTACAGAAGCGCATAATAATGAAAACTATTGCATTTTAGATTGTCAGGAAGCAATCACGACTGTCATTATAACTAGAATAATATTGCTACCTAAACTCTGCATCTCGTTACCTTCGTGATATTGAAATACAAGCAAACATTCGGGTTTAGTCAGAGCCTTTCTTAAAGTTCGCTTTCTTCATTCCAGCATTCACCTGGTTAAACTGATTGGAAAACCTCAGTCTGATATTTGGCCGTGGGGTTCGAACCCACGAACCTATCCATTGCCGATCCGAAGTCAGTGACGTTACCACCTGGACCGCAAGGACTGGATACTCGGTCTGTTGTGGTCTGGTGGTGTTTCGGATGACCAAGTGACACTGGGAAGGTTGATCAGCAATATTCAGACCCTGCTCCGGCCGCGGTGACTCAGTGGTAGAGCACTTACCTCTGGCGCGTGAGGTCCTTGGTTCGATTCCGACTTGTGCCATGTGAACTTTGTGGTGGACAAACACCATGGGGTTTCTCCCACTTTCCTCATACCACCAATTCTCCCATCATCCATTCGGTCTGAGGCAAAGTTGCCTTTATAAGGGCCTTCAAAGCAATTAAAAAAAAAAACACCCTGCTCAGGCCGATCAGTGAGACCATCACAAATGGGGTTCTCCCTCATTTTCCGCAGTCTCACCTGTAAGGGTCAGTCTGGTTTTCGCCAATCAGAGTACGCAAAATCGGAGTTGGCCTCAACTAAGCGCTGACTAGAAGTTTAGCGATCGATTGTAGAACTGACCCTAAATGTCGAAATGCCAGGACCTATAATATCTTGGGCCCCGAACCACTCCGTGGCGTGAATCTAGTATACATACCTTGAAGTGAGGTCATCGCTATACAAAACAGGCTGCTCCAAGCCACCTGATTCCGCAGCAGTGACACACCGTTACCGACTGAACTAGTGAGATCTGTACACAGCCTTACATGTACTATATTTCAAGAAAGTAGATCCCACTTTTTGGAGGCGCTGGAATCGAATGTTCCAACTATGAAAAATTTTGCAATGCACATGCACACTTTCAACTACCTACTTGTACTCAGATTGTTTGATAGATGTTTTGTTTGTACATTCCAGAATACTTTTCATGCATAGCAGACATAGCAATAAAAGATAATATAGAGAAAAGACAATCCTATTCGATAATAATAAAACAGAAACGTACTCACGTTAAAGTTACTTGGCAACTGAAATGAGAACACTTTCGCTACATTTACTATGGTGTATTGGTTAGCGAGTTAGCGTTCTACGCAGAATGTTACGAGTTCGATTCCCCGCATTTCTCTGTACTTCCTTTTTGAAGCGAATAATGCTTGAACACATTTAGAAAATCACCATTGTTCTTTACCCATAACTAACCATTCTATTTGTAATTGCAGTGGAATATATTTTTAGTTTGTAAATTAACAGCTTGAAACTCGATAATGTTATTCATAATGTAAGTCTTTAGGAAAATTCAAATTGGTCTTAGTGACTTCTATATTACTTCTATAAGACCAAGACTGTCCTAAAAAAAATCGAGACGAGAACGAGACTAATGCCAGTCACGTCTCGTCTCGATGCCATCCCTAGGTGGAATTTGCTAGTAAATTTTGCTAGCGTATTTTTCCAGTTATCAAATCTCTCATATCTCACCTTATTGAAATTTTTCACCGAATTTTTTATATTTTGAACGTTATACCAAATGGGATTTCTCAAGATAGAAATTCAGTGTTTTATGTAATAGTTAACTTACTGCCTTTCTGAATTATATTTCAATCTAAGTTGGGTGACTTGAATACGACACTTCGTACTGTAGGACTCGACGCGACAGTAGCGCGATACTGTGGAAAGTCATGATTTTTGAGAGGCTTTAAAAGTATTTTTTCTTTCTTCGTGAAGTGCTTGAGATGATAATTTTTAAAAACTGTATAGTTATATAAGTCTTGTACAACTTGTTCGTTCTTTGTGCATAGCGCTAGCTGTTTTATCGTTTGCGCTTCGCAGGAAGTAGGTTTTCGTTTTGTCCGTAATCGGTTTGTAAGTAAATTCAGTGTTGTTAGCGAAAAGCATGATGTTGGTGCCCTTGAGGAAAGCACATTTTATTGTGTATGCAAGGTCATTTGGACTGGTTCATTGTTCAAGAGAGGATAGATAGGAAGACAGTTGTGGTTTTATTGTAAAGAATTTTTTTTATTCGTTTTTTGTTGTTTGTCTTAGATTAAATTAAGATTTAATATATTCATACTGTCTCTTTTGTATGCTTGTGAAATAGTTTCTTAAGCAGAGAGAAATTTACTTAAACATGTTTATTTTTTTTAGCCACCGTTTGGTGTGTGAAACTGAAAAGGTGATTAGAAACTTAACATTACGGATAGAGCACAGGGATAACTTAGTGTGTAGATAAGCTGACGTTGCTTTGCGCTGCATATTGAATACAGTGTATTAATAAAATTTGTGAGAGTTTCTGTGTACAGTGAAACCTCTAGTAACGGACAGATTTTGTAATCCCCAACCATCGCTATAAGAAGGAACGTATTGGGAAGCCTCTCTAAAGCGGACACTTTGTATTGTGGACACGGACAGTGTTATCTGCCATTTATAGGCAATATTTACCTCCTATAACGTACACTCGAAGTGATTTAAAGAGAACCGACTGATTGTCAACTTGCTGACTATCATATAGAATTGTTGGACAAGTTGTCTTCCATAGTTCGTAATTATTGTCCGAAGAAACGCTTTTAACGCTGATTGAACTGAAAATTTTTGGGTGTGAGAAAGGTATAGCTAAGTTTCGGCATCGGAAAAATTCGTATGCGGGTTTAAAACCGGGTGGTAAATTCGGCTCGGTGCACGTGTACTACACAGAGAATAATATTGGCGTAGGCTTCTTAAATACGCAGGTATCCTCCTTAAGTAATGAGAAAACGAGGATTGGTAGGCGAAAGAACGTAACACCCTGTTCTGTAGTTTATGCGGATATTGGTGTTGCCTAAGTAGTGGTCATGTTAATTTGAACTGCATGTCCTGCTTTGCCACAGTGCATTTAAGATTCTACATATCTAATTTATGGTTTGTGGATACCTACTGCTTTGAACATAAGTTGCGTCCGTTTGAAAATGAGGTTTTGAGAAAGATACACAGGTCAGAAACGATACGGCCAGAGAATGCAGGAGACAGCGTAATGATGAACTGCACAGAGTATGATTCGTCCTATATTATGGTGTAAAGAATAATAAATCACGAGGATAAAGATGGGCATACCATGTAGCTCGGATGGGAGAAAAAGATCATATTCCATCGTGGTTGGTAAGCCGGAGGGAGAGGGACGGAAGACCGATACGTTTTGGAATGACAATATTAGAATTTTAGAAGAGATTTTCGAGACAGATGGTGAAACCTGTAAGTATCCAATGGTTACAGCAGCAATGAACTTGCGAGTGAGTGAGTTAGGGATACCTGCAGCTTAACTGGATGGACTAATTTTGCTGAAATAACTATACGTGCAGTAATTTAGATGTGTTCTGCATCTAGTTTCTAGTAGGTTGTAACTTAGGTTGGGAACGTGAGAGTTACTCGTATGCACCACGAGTGTAAAATATAGGAAATGTGCATATTGGATGATGTTTCCCCCTGCTTTGCCGTAGGTTTATTATTTTCTGACTACTGCATACAGTGCAAGTAATACGTAGAACCTAGCAACTACCGGCTTTAAATGACGTTTCCTACTATTTTCCGTACGTGTAATGCTTATTGGCCGTACTGTACTTCAAGTGAGTAGGTTGGAACATCGTGCCTGACGAAAAGTACTTACACCGCGCCTCATTTTTAAACGTGTTTCTGTATTTAACAATATATGATCTTTATTAAAATTTTATAACATTGGTTTCTAGTAGCTATTAATTACTGTGAAGTACAATGGATAGCTTCTTCGATATGTTGTCAATTGCATTTGAGAAGAGTGCCAAAGGGGGAGCGAGCGGAGGACTAAGAATTCCCGTGCATTTTATTACTTCACAGCGTCCCGTATAGTGGAATTGGGACCTTACACGTGGCTGCCTTGTCTTAGCTATATATATGTTGTTATTCTTATATAATGTTCTTGACGGTTGTACGTGCAATCAAATAACTACAGAAAATGACTGGTGGATCCTATGGTATACATGGGTTTGAAAATTGGAACTAGCAATGGCAAATCCAAGCTATGCTCGACCTCTCAAATATTATTATTACCTTAACAAAATCAACAGAACGTTTTCACAATTCGTGACTACTCACAAAACAAGATGGCTCAGCTAGCATCAGCATGCTCGCATTGTTGACTTGAAGTTTTATTTTAGACACACTATCTTTAACGCCATTTCTTTTCGAAGGGACACTTTCTAAAGTTCATATTTGTTCTGTGCATCTCGATCTCTTGTCATGTAAATCATGATGGTTGAAATGAGATTGATGAGCACTTAATACGATAAAGAATTTTCATGCGTATCGCGTAAGCAGAAGCATGCATTTCAAGAAGCTGAGCGCAGTAATTACGTATGAGTTCATTTGTAAGAAAGAATTAAAACAACTTTCCAGGTAAAAATTGGTTTTAAAGTTAATCTCTTACTGAATCATCGTGTTATCAAGTCACGTTAGTAAATTGAATCAAGTGAATTCTTGGCCACCTTCTAGTTATTATATACCCGATTTAACATTTGGTAGGTAAATGAAAGAACAACAGACTTCAAAAATATCAGTATTGATTTTTCTTTGGTCAAATTGCGGTTTCCCTTGAGGAAATGGAAGAGAGGATTTAGTGTCATCCTTTACGTCATTGGTTCCTCGCCGTCAGGTCCACGTGCAGAAACGAGGGAAGGAATCGTGGTTCAGTCATATTCAGGTTTATGAAGTAAACAGGTAATAATAATGCTAGAAAATACTGTACTTCAAGAGTTTGCATCCCTCTAGTGATATATACTGATGGATGTATATTTCTATAGGTGGGATATGTTGTTGATTGCTTTAATTTCCGTTAGGGGATCGGGTGTCAGTCAGAGCTCGAAGATAATTGTTATTATTTTTAATGAAAATTTCAGCCTCCTGAGTATTTAGTGTGACTCGGAACTGAAAAGGACTGCTGGGTTTGGACCTTGTGAATATCGGTTATCCAAATGTATCAGGGTTTACAAAGATTGGTCTCGCTTGAAAACACAGACTTTGAGTTTTTCGTTAACTTTTGTTTTTAAATGATTTCAGAGATGAGAACACGTCATAGAAGTGCATAATGTTTAAAACTTGCATTTTTGATTGTTAGAATGCAGATCACGACTGTCATTAGATCGGATGAATAAAAAGAAGCGTAAGGTTTTGTTGCTAATTCTGATGTAAATGCTTCGAAGTGAATGAATAAAAAGTGAGAGAAAAGCTCGTGCTAAGCTGGAAGTGAAACATTTGCTTCTGCTCGCAAGTCTCCACTTGGACAGCAATATGAATAAACCGAAGTAAATGCTTGAAAAATACGACGCATGATCTTTAGTTGCTTCACGTCTGTGGAAGATGGCTTAAATGGTATAGTTAAGGTGGATTTACACAAAATATCAACAAAAAAAAAAAAAAAAAAAAAAAAATGATAATAAGCTACTAACCTTGCGATTATATAAATAAAGTTGAAATTGAAATGTACAAACTGTTATTCTGCCGGGTAATACTTTATGGTTGCGAAAGTTGGAGTACTTCTCTAAGAGATGAACTTAAATTGTGTGTGTTCAAAAATAAGATGATGATAAATTGTGTGTGTTCAAAAATAAGATGTTGACAGTTCCTTCTACCGAAACCTCTCACGGGCGGGGGCAGGGAGATACTTCTCGGTGGAGTAATTTTCGTGTTCTGGGGCCAGTAATACCCCTCTAATTACCCTTTGAAAATAATTTATTATTAAAGCTTTATTGTTTAAGATGTACTACAGCAAATTTTATTTTCCAGCATTTCTTTTGGCTCGCATGATTGGGAAATATTAACGAAGAGTGACTTCTACTCACTCTTAATTTTTGTCTATAAACCACTAGGTATGTCTTTTACTTTAGAACATTCATTTTTCGTCCTCAGAAATAAAAATTCTATATTACAACCACATCACCTAAAGCTTTAGAATAACAGAACAAATCGGCAAGATTCTCGGCTGCGCTTGCCGTCTAGCGGCTAATTCGTGTTGGGGCTATACGCAGAGTTGCCAACAACAGGGCTAAGAAACGCGCCACAGCAGTAGCAAAAAGTCGCTAGACCGCTCTAAATGAAACTTTGGAAGTATCTAAAAAGGGCGCCAAACAATTTGAGGGCTCAAAAATGCTTTGTTAGGTGGTATAGGCTGTCAGAAGCGTAAGAAAATATACTCTAGAGCTCTTTATTTCCATACCATTGACAGTAGAACTTATTCGGCATGATATCCTCTAAGACTTCGAACCTGCTCTATCTCAAAATACAAGTTTTAAAACTTAGCAATGGCTGCGCAAGGAATTCTTCAAAGGAAATAGGGGAATTCTCAGAAATTTTCTTAAGCAAAGGTGGTCCCCGCAAGCTATTATGAAAAGGCGTTAAATTTGGCGCTAGGCGCCAACAGGAAAAAAGAGGCGTTAAAAGATTATTGAAAGCGCTAGTTCTAGCGACAAAAGCGCTGAATTGGCATCACTGGCTATACGCGATTTCTCCTCGAATGGACAGGCAGCTAAATAAATACAGCGGGCGGTGGCTTAGAGTGTAAGATGGATGGTAATATTTTGGAAAGGACAGAAAGCAATGATCGATCACTTTCGTCTTTTGGATCACATATTGGAAAAATATTGTATGTAGTACCTCGTGTCATATAGTAGGTTTTATTATAACAAATACAAAATAATAATATAGAGACATTATATTTTTAATTCTTAAAATATTAATAATTAAATGTTAATGGTTTCGTTAGAAGCATATAAGATAAGATGCCTTTATACAGTAATATAAGATTCTAGTGTTGTATATTCCAAAAAGTTCTTACGTTAATTACTTCTGTTAGATTTTTTATTTTCAACATGATCCCATTGAAATATCATGATGGAATTTGGCACATTATATTCTAATTAGATGCACATTGAACATTTCTTTTTTTTCTCAGAAA
Organism: Lepisma saccharinum; assembly: GCA_022664845.1. Classification (NCBI taxonomy): domain Eukaryota; kingdom Metazoa; phylum Arthropoda; class Insecta; order Zygentoma; family Lepismatidae; genus Lepisma; species Lepisma saccharinum. Next base: position 49,131 of record JAGDQP010004190.1, read on the forward strand.
AAATAAAAATTTTGATTTTGAGTTTTGCAGTAAAAAACTTGTTTCATTCTTTTTTTTTTTAATATAAAGATTGGTCTAATAAAACCAAGTAATATATCAAATTAAAGCCCTTGAAATTCTAAAACGAATGGTGCAAGTTTGCACTGTCTAGGACAAATAGTTTTTGAGTTTCAGGTTATTAAAGGTCTCGAAACATGTAAAAAATCAGTCGATTTTTTTTTTAATTTTTAACAATTTATAACTTAAAAAGCAAAAGGACAAAAACAAGAAACTTTGTATTGTTTATCATATTTATGCATAGAACACAATTACTAAACACATTTTGTAAAACCTAAGGTCTAAAATAATTATTTTTTTATTGGTTGATTTGGTATGGAATGACCCCTATATCTCTGCAACCCCGCTTCCTGCGCTGTGTGCCACGCCTTACAGGATACATCAGTAGCTCATCGTTTGATTAACAAGAATAAATAAGATCCCCTGTGCGATTGGGGGATGTGGAGGTAGCATTCCCAATACACACTACCTTCAACGCGAAGTGAGGGAGGGGTGACCAGTCGTACGCTCGACCGCCTGAAACTCCCAGGTGTCCTGGAGTACCAAGGACACTCTACTCATTTTGATAGGAGGACGGCATTGGAGGAATGAGGAAAATTCTTCATCGTCTTTGGATTAAACAATTCTGAAGAACATAGCTTATTTAGGCAAAGGCTCATACCAGTGTTAATTTTTAGCGCAGTCAAATGGATTCAGTATATTTAGTTTTTAAATATCGCAGAATAGTTGTTAAATGTTAATAACTGTTGCTTAAAATGGATTATTTTGTATTTGAAGAAGCTATAAAACTTTAGGTTGTTCCAGTTAAGAGAAGTATTTTTTTTTGAACACGTTAAAGCATTGTTTACTTTGGCATGAATACTATAAAGGTGTTTTTTTTTTCAGTTTGCATAGATCTAGTAGAAATAAGTAGAAATACTTTCAGACATGCCTGCGGTAGTTACACTAGGCTAATGTCGAAGTGGTACCTTCAAAGTAGATCCTGGCATTCTTTCTTATTCCCGTCTTTTGTGGTTTGTCTATCCCAGCTTGGATCATAAATGCAATTCAGTTGACGGTTGATGCATCTTACATTTTTTTTTTAAATATATAAATGCGTCATTTCGTTTCGATTTTATAAAACATGTAGGTTGATCGAGTCACTTTATTTTGTGTTCAGTAGTGTCCGGTCAACAAATGTCTTGTTATGTCCTTTATATTGAGTAAGGACGTCTCTGCTTCATCACGTAGTTTACTGTCAGCGAGGGGAAAAAAAGGATGGTAAAAAGTAAAGTTGGAAGTGTTTTCGTGTGAGAAAATACTTTTCCCAGCCAACACAGCAGCAGCAGATTAACCTACGTCCAAGTTCAAGGTTGCTCAAATGGATGAATCTAGATCCTGCAACTCTGCGCGCTCCGTGTAAATCGGAAGCAGGCGAGGCAGGCAGCACACTGCGGGGCTCAGTCCAGGAAAGTGTGTCACGCGAGGAAGGGCTGGGCGTAAAGGAGGCTTTTGCAGTGGCGACCGAGACACCGTGCCCCACTTCCAAAATAATGGTAGTAAATCTACAGTAGTGTGTTTACCCCCTCCTGAAATTGAGACATCATTACGTCACCAGGGAAGTTTATGAACCTTTATCTTGTGAGGCCCGAGTGATCAGAGGTGATGGTTGTCAGGGCCATGAAAAACATTCCCGCTGTGAATCTATCGGAAATTGAAACTTAATTTCGTACTTTTTTTAAAAAAAATTAATGCCAAGTAGTGCTCATCATTAGGTGCATTTTGAAAATAAAGCGGTATATACTTTTTTTTTAAAGAGGAAGTTTTTTCCTTAATCTAAGCAGGTAGTAAAAAAAGGCACACTTTGTTAGTCAACCAAGTGCAAGGCTATCCAGTTGTCAAGGAGAACAAGTGAATTCAAGAAGTGCTTGGAGAATTGTCGTGCGTGAGAAAAGTCACAATGATGAAAAAGGAGAAACCGATGATGTCGGTAACGGCGATCATCCAAGGAGCCCAGGCACACAATCCAGCTTGGGGTAGAGGTACGGACGCAAATAAATAATGTTAGAGTATTATCTTATAACATTTACGACCGGCCGGCACGATTTTATTTTAATTACATTATAGATTATCGTGACGGCAGTAGGCATAGTTTGAGGTGTACATTGTTCATGTAGACTACAGTCATTGCAAACCGATTTTTGTTTAATATTTACTTATTGCGTAGTTCTTTGACGCTCATATACAGGAGCGGGGACTAAGTCCTGTCTCCAGTTTCTCTTCCGTTAGTCTTCGGGAAAAAATCAGCGTGCCGGTCGGTTTCTCATAAATATTTTTGTTTTTGCTGTTTGCATTCTTAAGTTAATTAGGCCACTATGGCATTGTGGAAGCTTCAGTGTCCTCAACGAAACACAAGATTGCAGCAAAATTGCGTGATGTTCCAAGAAAGATGTTCATTTGTCAGATAAAACTTTTTATTCATGCTCATCGACCTTGAGTGACATTTAGTAGGAATGTGCTCCATTCCACGTAAGGTAAGCTAACATGCGTCTTTGCTTATCGGTGTGAGGTGGAGTAGAGTGGATTCAGATGAAACTTACTGCGACTTTGGGATTTTTTTTTTGTCAATCCTGACGAATACAGGAATGGTACATTTAAAAAAGTTACTTTCGCTTCATATCTTACTCGCTTGTGTTCGCCAAGCAACGTTATCATTAAGATTTTAAATACTGTAATTTAGAGGCAGTAACGATCAACTTTCGTTTTTTGACGCACCGGCTGTAAAGCGAGAGTTACCATTGCGTAATTCGTACGTTTGATTTTTTTTTTTTACTAAAGATCTGAACGCCATAATCATTAGGGCTCGGAACTTGATGACGTAACAGCCGGCCGAGCGGTCTGCGGCGGTAGGCCATCGGCTCGAAGGTCCCGGGTTCGAGTCCCGGTAGGGGCATAGGTGTGGATTTTAACACTTAGCTAAAGACGAATCGTAACGGGCCGAAGTCCAAGGTTACTACACTGTCCCATATAAAAATAAAGTTTTTAAAGTTGATGGCATAAAAGAAAATCCCCTAATATGACCTTTAAAATTTGACAAAATGACCCAAAAGTGTATGTATGCATTTGAATATATATATACATTTTCAGATTAATTAGTATTATAGATAATGAACATTTCGCTAATCTAACGTATTTGTTTTTGTCGAAGCCACTGATTAAGAAAATACTTTTTTCCACACCCACAGTATTCGGAATTGCAGTCATTGGTAAAGTCTCAAATTAAAACGATCGTCAATTGTCAGCATGATATTTGAGAACTTTTGTACACATCCACGGATGTAGAGGGGACGTGGTTAAGGTGAATGAGGTCTCCAGGTAAAAATTCATTTTCGTAAACGTCCAAATTGTAATGTTCTTGTAAAATACTTTCGATCTTTATCGAAGTTCGTAAACGCACATTGTTCTAAAACTCCTCAGTTTCTTGTCTGATACTTCTTCCACGTCGCTGCAGATGTTCCTCGACAATTCCATATTTTACCTGCAACAGAGAGCATGCCTCCGCCACGTTTTTCCATCGAATGTTGCTTGCCAATATAGAAAAATTGTCCTTCATTAAAGGAGATATTCTGTAAATTTGACTAAGCTATGAAATCTTGCGAAATTGTGTTAGAAGTGGCAGACTGTCCAAAACTGATATCACCACGTCAAAATTATATATGTATATGATGATATATATATCATCATCATATTCAGCCGTTTTCTATCCACTGCTGGATGAAGGCCTCCCCCTTTTCTTTCCACATATCTCGGTCTGCTGATATCCTCATCCATGTAGCTTCTGAAAAACGCTTGATTTCATCTACCCATCTTACATTTGGACGTCGTCTCGGTCGTTTCTTTTCTCTAGGAATCCACTGTAGTACATTTGTCGTCCACCTTCCATCTGTTCGTCTAGCTATGTGACCGGCCCATCTCCACTTCATCTTCGCAGTCTTGATTACATCCTCTACCTTTGTTTCTGCGCGAATCCATTCATTTCTCTTCCTGTTCCTCCTGGTTATTCCTAGCATGCACCTCTCCATTGCTCTTTGTGTGACTCTCAATCTTTGAGTCGTTTGCGCATTCAATGTCCAAGTTTCGCAGCCGTACATCATTACAGGTAAGACACATTGAT
>JAGDQP010004190.1:58340-87180 GCA_022664845.1 Lepisma saccharinum
ATATATATTAAAAAAAATGGGGGTCTCGCTCGACTTCTTTGTGGCCAGCAATCATTTATGGAGTGGAGAAAAGAACAAACAACAAAGAGCATTTCACCACAGAGGGACAATTTCTTGTTTTAGTTGCAACCAACTCTTTATTTACTTCTCCTCCTGTGACCTAATACCTAGCATCTCTTTGCTCGAGAATAAGTATTACAATTTAAGCATTCCCTTTTGTTTCTTCCATGTTTGTGTCTCTTAAACAGTAATCAATTACACAAAGGAAAATATGTTGAAAATAGAGTTAATTCTTTTTAAAACATGACCAATAAGCCGAAAAATGCAAAATGAAAATCACATTTTCTGCTTCAGTTTAGGGTGAAATGAGTTTTGGTTATGGTGGGCATAGTTCCAAAATCTTCAGGAAAAGATGACATTTCTTAAAGTTCCGAGACCTAGTATAATCATCTATGGACATAGGGTGTTCATATATATATATAACCTACTCAGGTATCAGATTTTTTAACTAGAAAAATTATATACCGGTATGTTTAAGTACTTTTTGTTTCTAAGGAGAAATAGTATTTATGCATTATTATTTGAAATAATAAATACAATACATGTATATGGAGAGAGAGAGTGTATATTTCAGGCCTGGTATTAATTTTTCTCCCCTTTTATGATTTAGTTGAATTTATCATATGCTTAATCAACGTTTTTTTTTTCGCTTTTTTCACGTTGCTACCGAGCGACCTTGGCTCAGTGGTAGAGCGCTGACTTCTCATTCGGCAGGTCGTGAGTTCAATCCCACCGCCGACCACCCTAGCTGACGTGTTTCCTCGGTTACACCGGGCAAAATGCCGGGATGTTACCTTCAACTTTAGGCCCTGCCCGACACCTTCCCACACCCTTTCACTTATCCTGTACTGAGCCTTAGATGCCTGAAGACCATAAATAAATAATAAAAAATAATACGTTGCTAAGTGCTCGAGTTTTCCCTGTGTCCAGGACCAAAGAGTTTCACAATCTGCGTCTGTTCTAGGTAGTGTTAAAACTATTTTCTAACACTGTCAACTGAACACCAGCATCACCATATTGTTTCAGATATTTCAGTACACTTCTTCATCTATTGACAAGAGACACACTGTGCACTTTTTCACTGCACAAAACGAATAAAAAATTACATTATCCTCTCCGAGGATGGCTGGCCTGCCACACACAAGTAAAATGCCCAAGAAGAAAAGCTCCTCGTAAGACAAACTTTTGAAGCATGGAATGTTCCATTTTTTTCGCATCACTGAAGTGTCGTTTGGACTAATTCTCTAAATACGATAGCATTTCTGGATGAAACCTAAAAACTACTGACATGTGCCCTCACTTTCAATCATTGTTAACCACTTTGTGCCGAGATATAAAATTATCCGTCAAGCTAACATAGTGAGTTACATACAATATTGCACATAGCTCAACAACCTGACGTGATTGGAAAAAACTAAGTGTATTTCCGTATTGAACTTATAAGAAACAAGGTATTGCCTTTTCTGCACAAAAATGTGTGTTGATATGTGTAATCAGTAAAGAAATTCATGCATGAGTCAGTGACATAAAATCATAAGAAAAATGCGTATCTGCAGACTGTATTCAATTTTATTCTGAAATATTCGTATGCTAATTATCACTTGAACTGATCGCATGAAGGCGTGTTTCCGACCGGAACTGGAGTCGTCACAACTGTCAAAAGTTTGGTAAAGGAACATAGTATGTATTTTCTCGTTGTTCCCGTTCAGATTTTGCAGCTGGAAACGAAATTAATCGCATCTTCAAGAACGTTCTTCCACACCTTAGAAAGACGATTGAAGGTCCCCACCACTTCTAACACCTTAGTCGTCAGGGATGCCATCTTATCCGTACCAAAGCACTAGTAGTAGTACTATTATTATTATAGTATTAGCGGTAGTAGTAGTTTTCGCAGAACATGATGTAAATAACTGATACAGCTGTAAATTGTCACAAAACATTCGTACTTCTACCTTATTAAGGCACTGTAGTATATTTTCGGAAATTTTATTGGCTTTGCATGTGTAATTTTTCAAATAAACATTTTTGGTGTCTACATAAAATTTCATATTCGGACTCGTTTTAGTGCAAAATGGAGTTTGCTACTCTGACGCGACAGTTCCCGAGGTTCCTAAATTCGAACCCCCCCACTGAAACTGTAGTTACGGGTCGAGAGTAAAACTTACAGAGATTGTTACAAATGTCTAACTCTAACAACCTACTAAATTTCAAACTTTTTGAAGCAGGCGTTTTTGAGAAAATTGCGCTTGACATACCTCTATTTCCTATATTTCGCCCCCCTTTGCAAGTCTAATACTGAAAACGTAAGCGAGTGACGTAAGACGTGAATAGTTTTTTTATGAGCTTCTGTATGCCTTTTATACAGTCTCCACGAAAAAAATTAATAATAAAAGAATGCGTTCCTAAACACGAAAAAACTAACTTCAAAAATTGCAATTTTCGTCAAAACCGCCATTTTGAAACATCCGATTCTCGTTGGCGTGACGTCATATGTAGGCAATTCTGATGTCATTTCATTAAGAAACAACTATATTACTATACGAAAGCAAGCTCACGCTCTTACCTTTTATCTGGTGCCTGATATTTGTCCTGAAAGTGCCGAAAACACAAAATTACAAAAAATCTTATATATAGGGTAAAACGTGGCAACCCTGCAACTCCTTTGCATTTTTTTTTTAGGACGAAACAGAAGATTCTATCTGGTTCAGCTACCCAGAAAAATAATTTGAACAAAATCTGTGACTATGAGGGTACAAATTTTCTTTTTTTTCTGCATGGAAGATAGAACTTTCCTAATTCTGAACTTAGCTCAGAGGTTACTATTTCTTAATTACTGTTTATTTATTAGATATAACTGGATTCATACATCATTTTCGCAAATTTATGAAATCGTTCCCAGTTTAAGTTGGACTTAAACGGTGTAACGGTCATTTCTCTTTTTTGTTTAAATGTCTGATTTTAGTCAAGTTTTAGACATGAGAATGTTCTTGCAACCCAGTCATGAAATCTGAATTTAAGAACTATATAAACTGAGTTTTAACCAATCATATATTTCCTGTCTCTGCAATATTAACGAGTAAATGCTTAAAATATTAAAAAGACAGATTATTCCAGATTTGTATCCTAAAATAAAAGCAGGGATTCTAGCAGACCCCCTTCCTAAATTCTCGAGCTCACACCCCAGCTTCCTAAAAATTGGTAGAAACCCTGCAAAATTCCACTTATCCCTATCCCCACTTCGGTTTACACTTCCCCAAACTGAAATTATTGGCAACATTTGTTAGGAAAACCACCAGCTTGGCTAGACTACTATACTGTTATTGTTACCATGAAATCAGAAGTCCAGTGTTATCAGACAAATAACAAGAGTTTATGTACTGAACCCCATTTTCGCTAGTACAAATACAAAATGGGTGATGTTGGAAATTATGTACCTTTATTCATGCTTTGTCATTGATAATTATAATTTTCTTATAAAACCATATTTTATGCTTCTTCTATGAATTTTATAAAGATTTTTCCTTTTATTTTAGTAATGGCGTTGATAGATTTCTTTAGAATCTTTGCTTTCCTTGGTTTTCTTTGTATGTTGAACCGGGAAAATCCCTTAGTCTAAGAGAGTAAAAATCTTGTCGCGACTTGTTGACGCTAGTCTTCGTATCAATACTTGATTTCTAGTACTCTATTATCCTTGTTTGGTAACATACGCAATGGCGTATAGGAGCCCTTTGTAATATATATATGTTAATAAGGTCGATTTTGTAATATAATTTCTTTATGCATGCACGTTTTAAGGTTTATTACGTAACAAACCCGGGGGTTTCGCGCAGTGCATTATGAGTAAAGTAGCATTTTATACTACTGACGATTGCGTGGAAGACTAGACTGAATTTGTCCTCCAAGCCTGAATTTGAACTTCAGGCATCTCGTACTAATAATTTTCGCGGGATATCGGTCGAAGTGTTAGTATCTAAACTGTTTACCGTAAAATTTGTTACTAATCAAGTAATGACCACAAGTTATTGATCGCTATGAAGTTAACTGTTGTGGTACGTAATTATCGTCAATTACAAACTCAGAACTTTTGTTTAGCGGTGTACTTGCTAAACCTTGATTTCAACGAGACAACATTCAGTGCCGTGACTCATGCTAAACACCGGCAACTTATACTATTCGGTGAAGTGATACCAATTCTCGCTGTTGATGGTCGAACTTTTATACCACGTCGCATAGTTATTTAAAGCTGTGACAGTGCTGTATTTAAAGCTGTGACAACTTAAAGGTGCAATGGTATATAATCGCCAAATACTTGGTTTATAGCGTACTCAGTTGAATCTATCTTATATTAAAGTGGCTATATTTTTTTTCGCCTGTTCAACTCAGCTGATGCAACCATACCGTAAATCGTGCAGCTGATCTTTTGCATTGAATAGGAGAAACAAATTGAAGTGCTACCTTAATATTATGACTTGCTTGTGCTAGTGTTCACAAGGTTCCGCGTGGAAGTATTGTGTGCTTCCTCAATTGGTCCCAAAGGAAGGTGACTCGTGGGACGTCATCTCGTGGATATGTCATCGAGGGAATAGCATCCAGTTGAAACGGTTTCCTTTACGTTTCAAAATATCCAGAATACTAAACGAAGACTGACCGTGCACTACAGGAAACGCCATCCATGAAGCGGTTCTAAACAAGATCCTACTCCTGCTGGATGACGTAACCTGAAAAACTCCTATTCAGCATCCTGGTACAATATAAAAGAACCATCGCCACAAACGAGGGCCAAAAATAAATAAAATAAATAAATATCGGACTTTACTGAGAAGCCTCCTCAAAACAGAAATCAATGTCGAAAAAGGCGAAACAGGTAGCATCACAGACTACGCCCTACTTCGTACTTACAGTAGTAATACCACATCGCTTCTAATAAAATAGTGTGCATGGACAAAGCATCAAAGCGAAACCAAATAGTATAGCTGAATAAAACCAATCCATCAGGAAATAAAGATGAAATGAGTGCCCTTATTTCTCTGAGATTTAAATATCACCCATCGGGCAAATAGAACTGAACCTATATTATTTTAAGGGGAAAATTTAAACCTCAAGGAGAATTTAAATAAAATTGTATATCACTTTCCGCATTCTTACAGGTCAAGATCAATGCTCGTTGACTGCAAAAACAGGAAAAAAGTAATTACGCTAGCGCAATATTTATTCAAACTATAGCCCAGCACAAAGAGTACATTAACCTTCGGAACCACAACGGTCATCCCCAATTTTATAACTACTTTGGTTTCAGTGGTCATCAATACTCCTACCATCCTCACTCCTTACCAATGACTTCTCCTTATCTAAACCCACTTTTCTCTTACCTGTTTTAAATAAAAGAACGGAAACTAAATTAACCAGGTAGAATCAGAACCTACTACTCTGGCAATCGTGGGCCGGAAATATCTACGACTCTATACGATTGTTTTACTTCAAGTTCCATTCAAAGGCAACTAAACCAAAAAGTGCAATACCACTCCAAAGCCAACAACCTACCTCGTTCCTCCAGCAACAAGACCTAACATTCTTAATCCACCGAAACCTAAGTGGTTAAGTAAGGTTAAGAACTCTCACGGAAAGTTGCTAATCGAATCAGAACTGGATTATCCGATATATTAAATTGAAATAAGTTCAAAAGAAATTAACTTCACACACATTGAGAATAAATGCTACGAGGGTAACTAAACTTCATGTTCAGTTTAGAAGCATCCTAATTTTAATTATCAAACATTATAAAGGCATCTACTCATATTGAACAAAGTGCTCTTAAAAGTTGTAAATTTTTAATAAAATTGTTCAACACTGTTTACATTTCATATTCTATTTATTCCAATAACTAAACGTCCAAATGTAAAGATTTTGAGTATCAAACCCTTTAACAACTACTTCAGCAAACATGAAATCGTGATAAACATAACGAAATCTATAAAACACACTTCATAGAAGATTAGGTTGTTTTGTTCAGAAATCATACAATATTAAATAATTTCCAGTCATCATAGAATATATTATAAATAGTTATTTAAACCTAGATTCAAATACTGTAGTAATTAAATTACAAATTATGATCGAAATATATTTGTCCCTTTAATGATGTATTATAAGATATTCTCATTTTTAGGTTACATAATCATTTATGTCAAGCATGACTTCTCCGATTCCGAAAAATAATGGTAGTAGATAAGAAAAGAAAATATCAGCATTAATTAAGATTTCATAATTTTATACAAGTGTCCCAGTTACTTCAAAATTTACGTTCTAAATAGATTCCTAAACCAAAAGAAAGGGATAGAATTTTCTTAAATATTTAATGAATTTGTAACAAATTTCTACATTTTTTCGTATTATATATAATCTACTTAGCTAAGGTTGGAAAAATCAACTAGGAAGACTACATGTAGAACCGAAAGATTGAACCCGGCCTGAATTTTAACCTGCCATGGTAGTAGTAAATTCTACAGAGTTAGATAAGACATTCATGTTTGTTTTTTTGTTGTTTTTTTTAAAATTTTGATAAAATTTCGGTAAAGAAAAATTTCATCCAAAAGTTTACACCTGCCAGACACCAAACCCACTATTCTGAAAAATCACTTCCACTCCAAACATTCGGAAATGATTTAAAAAAAACTTAATTTCTACCAATCTTCGAGTCTATGGTAGATCAGCTTGTTTTAAGGGCTTTCATAACTCAACATTTCACAGAAACTAGTCTAGCCCGGAAACTTGTAACTTATAGATACCGAAGAAATTTTCAATCTATTATAACCCCCTAGGTAGTAATTCACAATCCTATAAGAAGGGAAAGGGAAATCACTATTCCGTAATATTCTAATTCTACTGTTCAAAAATTAGAAAATCGTACTAATAAACGACTCAACAGCATTAGAAACGAAACTTAAATTGTTGATAGCATAAATAAAAAGGAAAATTTATTTGGAACTAAATCTTTACCTTGAGAACTTTTACTCTCGCAAGAAAATTAATACGCCTGAAAAAAATAAAATACAAACTAAAAGAAAACAAAGAACAAACGAATAAAAACATTGAGCTAAAAATTAAAAGAAAAACTGGAGTGATTGAAAGGCTGGTAAATTTGATGCAGCCAGCGTTTCACAGTTCCATGCACCCCCCCCCCCCTATCTATCTACCTTCTTCAAGACTACGAATTGTTCATATTTATGTGCATCTGTAAGGACCAAAGCACGTGAGTATAAATATAAATGATACTGGCCAGTTCATGTGGGAATGTCAAGAAATATTTCTTTCGTAAATGCAAGCTAGATAATAAACTGAACTTTAACGCAATAATGTAGATATACCTTCATGGCTATAGCACATATGCTTGTTAAGGGCTGTTCACCCGCGCGCTTGCGTAAAAGCTATTAATGTTTGCTTAAAAAGTTTTGTGAACGTATTTCGTTACATTGTCCAAATCAATTTTTTTTAATCCAACCGCACATAATTCTTTTATTTTACTTATGTGTACTTGTTTCCATTAAATTGTCTCAATTTGCATGATAAATTAAAGCACAACCGCAACTTAGCAGTAGTAAAGATTGTTCTGTTTACTATCAATATAAAGCTTTTTAAACATTGATTTTCCTCAGTCCATTGCTTCTTAGTGGAATGGTAAAGTAAATGTTTATGTTCATCTGTATGGTTAGTCAAAAAATACCAACGGGCTTACTCGTGATCCCTAGACGCGTCAATGTGGAAATATTGTATTTTCAATTGGTGGTTAAGAAATACCTCGTCGACTCTTGAAACTAGTAAATTAAAATCTGTTCCGACCGCCCACGTCTCTCTCATAGTATTTAGCTTGTAAGGTAGACTATTCGTTTTACGTCATCCCTTATTAGGCCCTGGGCTGTGTAAGGTGACGAGGACGAATGAGATGAGTCGGTAATAGGAACGGTGGCACCATACTAATTCATTTTCTTACATCAAATGAATAATATATAAATACAAAATGAATAATAATATGAGAAGTTTACAGCCAGCTTTAAAGATCCTGGGAGGGGAAAATGATCCCCCGGTCTTGCTGCAGACGTCCATGCTTGTGTGAAGACCATACAGCATGAAACGCATATAGTTACAGATAATTGTGTAGAATAATGCATGAAATATCGTTTAATACTGTTCATTGCAATACTATTTTTTTTCAGTTTGATAAGTTTTTTTTTTTTTAATCTTGATATTCAGATATGACAATCTCAAGCAGTTTTAAGTTGTATTTTATCTTATCTACCGTCAGTTTCATTAAGGTCAACACCCTAGGTAGTTTATCCTTTTTATTGGAGATTATAACGCAAATAATTGATACATATAAAATATTATAAATGTTCCTCAATTCATACGATTTGACTACCATTTATAATAGCAAAAGCTAATTTGATTAGCTCTTGTAACTGCCAAACGGTACAAGTTATCAAAAAGTGTTTCCTCTAAAAGTTGTTCAAAATTTAGCGCTTATTACAAGAGGAGCATAATCAACCTCGGTTTCTACTTAAAATTTTGAAGTTGCCCACCCGTAGAGGCATTCCCTGTACGGGTATTGAGAACCACGCTGTATATAGGATGTATTTAACTTTTCAATTCACTAACAAAAATCACTAAAACATTCACATGTTAACTATCGATAAGGAATTAAATCATAAATGACAAAAGCTAATTGTATAAATACACAAAAAATACAAGACCGTTAGCTCATATACGAAACCGTATGAGCTAGAGAAAATATAGTTGAATATGTAGCAACGATCGAATTGTCATTTCATTATAGAATAATAAAGTAATGGTACCCACATAATTTTATTTTCCGGAATTCTGGGACTTGCTTCGGACGCAATTTGGAGACTGGCAGATTACCTATGAATTTGCCAAACAACACTTTCTTACAATCCAACATGCACATATAAATTTTGGGGTGAAGGATAACATTTAGATACTTTTGGGGTAACGCAGAAATATCCAAACTACGGCTTCACTAGTTTACGGGTTAATATTTACATAAAAGCTACCCTAAAAATACCAATATGTCGTAACTCCATTTGCACGGTATTCTCATTATTCAGTGGATCCGAACAAAAATTGACGCTCACCTACGCTAAGAAGTTGATGATTACATATATTAAATAGTTCATGGAGAGTAGAACCAAGGAATTCAAGCGAAATCACTAATAACGTTCGAGATGGAATTCCACGCCAAGACTGTCCGTCATAGCGGCCGAAATGTCTCAGCACTCTGACTCAGTTTGTTAATATACCTAATTTCGCCGTCGTCACGAAAGTTCGTAACATCTCTTTATTGGCTAGGAGATCCGATGCGCTGCCGGAGAACTACACTTTTCTAAGGATGGCTGGATTTCGCTAAGTCCGAAAGAAGATAAAAACTAACTTCTCTAAACGAAGAATTTAGAGTTCAAACTGCCATTGAATTTAATAAAGTCAAGCCGTAGATAGATAGATGCACTCGAAGATAAACTTCGGGTTTTAGCACGTTTGACGGATGTAATAAGATCAATAACGAAAATAGATAATCGAGTATGGACGCTTGGAGACGAACTGGCGTGTGATGATAACAATGCCAACTTTCTCGGGTTGGACATAGGTGTCTGCGTTCACATGAAATTGGGCTCCTGAAACGTTGATCTGATCTTGAATATTGATCTTCGTATTTTCTCAGTCACAGCAGGTGGATAAGATGTAATTGCTATCAATGACTGAACGTATGTTCGTGTCGAAATATTGGTGGTTAATTTATATTGCATCCGATGAATCAATCGCTGGAGATCGAAGGCATGGAAACTGGAGTCACTGAGAAATCTAATTAAACCTAGATATTAATATGATCAGCATTGTTTGAAGTCGTCTCTCGAATCTGACCACACCACCTTTTATTTCCTTTAAACTAATCAACTACAGAATTTAATTTAAAATGCTAAAATATAACTCAATTAAAGAGAAACATATCGTTTGCCTTCCCCCTCTGACGGGCTCAGGCGTATTTAGGTACTGGGATAGGATGTAGTCATTGATAATACAAGTAGGTTTCAGATATTTTGCTTTCATTTTAGAAAGATGTTATACAAAATAAAACTAGCGCCATGTTACTCACCGGACTGTATGAAAGGACTCGTGTATGCGTATGTCTTTACAGTCAACTCCTATGACTGCCCTGGAAGAGTGTAGGTACTATAGCTATATCACTCTTCTTCTGTTTTGTTGGTAAAAGTCCTCTTCTATATATTGAATCTAACTTTCCCCTTTTAGGGAGCTGAGGAGCCTAAACAACTGTGTGGGTCAGCATTTCTCCTGGGGAGTTGCTGGCCCGCACAGTCTGAGGTTCCTGTTTTCCATTCATACAGCCCGGAAAAGTTTCTGCGCTATTAACAAATATTGACTGACACTTCATTATTTCTTGTACATAAGTTACGTATGTTTGTTTTTATCAACTTGTTCATGAGTAAGCAGTGTCTTATAAGCATTGTTTGTTTGCTCAATTCTGGTTCTGCTGATCTTTTATGAGACCCTCTGTGATCCCGAGACATAGTCTTGGGATCGATAGGTATCCCTTACAATATATTGCTATTTACATGTGCAGTGAATGACAAAATACAGAAATAGAATAGAATGATGAACTACTGAAGATAAAAGGTAGTTTCATATACAAAATATATTCCTTGATCATAATAATCTGAATTCAATATTTAGAATATTTATAATATATCAGATAAACAACAGAACAATATGGTTTATCCTTAGAAATATATTGTAATTTAGAATAGCATATATTCAAAGTAGCATGTAATAAGTCGCTCTTGACATGATACATACTTTTATAACGTACAATAGCGTTGTATATTTGGTTCTATTCCAGTTCTCTGAAATACATTTAAGGTTACATTCTTATATGTTTTCTATATATAAAAGAGTTCTAAAAGTATTCTAAAACCATTATATTCAAATGTGAAATTTATTATAATATACAACTTAGAAAAATAGTATATTAGTCACACAATTCTTCTACTTCACTCTAAGATATTTACAGTTCAAACAGGTTTAGTCACATACTCATATTTATGAGAAACTATTTACCTACATAAAACATCAAAACACTTCATACTTGGTTTCACTTAAAATATTCGAAAAATATTTTTTACGATTAGATTATTTCGATGGAACATCAAATATAAGTTTTCAATTGCATTACAAATTATTCTCCTATCAATTAATTATGTGACATTGGATAGCTGGAATCGGTTGAATGTGTATAACCTTGCAAGTAAGTTTCGTTACAGAATGTCCCAATAAAGATGTTATTCTAAATATATATTTGTACCAAGGACGAACATTTTAAGTAATACATTAATGAGCAAATAATGTTTGTTGCCTTCGAACAGTTAAACACATTTTTTTTCTAAAGTAGCGCCAAAAATTTAGTAAAAGTAAAAAGGTTTTTCCACCAATTTTTCCTTCAGTCATTTGTCCCGGAAATTAATATCACTAGTTAATGGATGACATAAGAAATACAACTAATAGCGATTAAATTTGAAATGTGTATTTTTAAATTCTTAAAAAAGAAACAACTAATTTTTGTTATGGATAATTAACTACTAAATTGTCTGTTGTATATGCTGTCAGTTTACTGATATACAATGTGTTCTTTCACAGCACATCCCTAACATGTTCTGAATCGCTTCTGAAGTTCATTACTGTCTTCCTAAAATTAACGGAGTGAGGAACTAGTACATTTCACACGATAGTATACAATTTGATGTAAATGCATTCTCTATTACCTATCCTTTAGAGACTAAAAATCAAACTATACTCTACACGAAAGCCACAGTTTTAGCTACGTATATAAATTAATTAATTATTGTAAATTATTGTCAAAGCTGGTCACTGCACAATCGTGCTAGTCTGTCAGCTAGACCCCAAATTTTGAGGTTGCCACTTCACCCGGTAAAGACGAGAGAGGAGGGGGTCATTCCATTTTTGTCCACATTCCGAAAATAGGAACCCGGAAATCAATTTTAGTAGTTTTTGACGGGATAATTTGTTTTGGAAGAGGGTAATTTTCAATTGACGACGCTGGTACCCTCCCTAATTACCTGACAGTTATAAATTATACCTCGTTGGAAAGCTCATGAAACAGCGATCCCAACGATATCATGTGTTTCCATTGTGCTTGATATTTAGAAGAAGAAACCTGAAATTTTACGGAAAGATCAGATTTTTTCATAATTCACAGGCAGCTGGCAACACTTAAACTGATTATACGCATAGGAAAAAATTCCACCGTATACCCTAGGTATTCCCGCCAAACATATGCAACAATCATAATGTTTGGTGCCATACAACATAAGAGAAAAATAGGAGAAACCAAACATTGCCTTGGTGACCGCCTTGTACAGTGCTAATGAGGAATATGTCCCCCTGACTTTTCTCCCGTTTCGGGTGCGACTATACAAACAAAACCTGGTCATCCCGTCTGCTGTTGAGTCACAATAATTGTGCGCAAAAATGAGCCACTTTAAGCAATAATCGGCGGATCTATGGCGTTTTGATTTATTACATCACCGCGGTGGTCGCCATTTCGTGAAGAAATTACGCAGTAAATAGATGCACCCTCTCCCTTTACCCTTCTAGCCGGAGAAACCATACAGACAGTATATTACGGCTTAGGTTGGATCTTGTCATTTTAGGCTGTTTTGTTTCATTATTATATGAGCCTGGAACCTGGCCCTTCCTCTTCACACTAGGCTTCAGAATTCACTTTCTTCGCATATGTAATAAAGGAGTTTTCCCTTTGTAGTTCTATTAGTGCACTAACGTTCTGTGATTTTGGTTTTTGTTCTAGCGGTTTGCTGGTATTCTCAGTTATCTTTACTATTTGTCCTGTGAGGCTTTCTGTGCTCATATGTTTGGCCAAGGACCCATATGTGTGTATAAACTCCTCAGAGTCTGAGGATTTAATTTTTCATTAGGTAATATTCTTTTTCTTTTCGGCATTCTGGTTTGTGAGGATCACAATTTCAGCCGTCTGGTGGTAGTGACTGGTTATTATTTTAATTTTTAAGTTTATCTTTATACACTGACAATTTGTGTTAGTGGTCAGTCAGTGATGTTCATGGCCGGGCTCTTGGCTGTTTGACGTACGGTATATCAGTTGGTTACATTTCTTTCCATTTTTCTTTTATTTGTTTGGTTGGTCTCCCATTTCGAAAAGTTTCCCTGATTTCTGGACTTATCCGCTTTCCTTGTTCAGATCTGGTAATCCTTGCTTCATTAACCGGATTTCATTGTAAGTTTCCGGTTCATGTGGTCTCTAATACATTGTTTTGGTCCTAAAAACGGGCGATTTTTTCTCTTTAATTACATTTTTTTTTTTAGTTAGTTTATTTGTGTTGTAAATTGCATTGACATAACCATATGTGTTTGCAGGTTAGTATTCAACATAGATATCTCAGATCAGGTCCAAATATAGATACTGACGTAGGAAACAGGCACGGATTGTTACAGTAGCTGTGCCTCTATTTTACAGTAAGTTCTTTCCACTATATATAATGCATTTGTAACATTATAACCATCTGCTCCGTGTGTGGTGTAGGAAGTAGTGGGTTGAGTATTTCACTTTTGGAGTGAACTTTTACCCTTTTCACTTTGTGTTCTGAGATACAACTTTTCTGTGATGTGTTCAAGACTCTTTGGTTCGTCACATTTTTGTAGGTAGGGGATTCAAAAATCTCCGCATGTGTTGAGTATTGTCTTTTGTTTCCAGTTATATTTGCAGATAATTTGTTCGTGACAAGACTTATCTATTAGAGTCCTGCCATTAACAGCGACAGAGAGAAGGTGAGAAGGAAAAGTGAACCTGAAAAAATCAAAACCGGTAAGAAAACAAACAACCTTGCAATGAATACCAGGTTCGTAAATATGAAACCGGAATTTATGTATAGAAAAGACAGTGAATGGATGACAATGCTAAGAACTATTTTATTTGAAGTATTGGCCATCGCTAGCGATACATTTCTGCCATCGTTCCGGCAATGTGTGGATGCCAGACCAAAAAACTTTGCCTCTTGTGTTGCAATCCAGTCATCAAACCATTTTCGTAAGATGTGAAGCGCTGGTCAGCAAGTGCGTGTCCCACGGATGCAAATAAGTGAAAATCGGAAGGCGCCAAGTCTGGTGAGTAAGCTGTATGCGGAAGGATTTCCCATCCAAACGTCGCAATCGTTTCCTTGACCGGTTTTGCTGTGTGGGAGGGTGCATTATCGTGAAGCACAATCACTTTGTGTTGTCTCTGGTCATATTTTGGTCGTTTTTCACGCAAAGCTTGATGCAAATCGATCATTTGTTGTTGATAACGTTGGGTATTAACGGTTTCGCCAGGTTTCAGCAGTACATAATAGATCACTTCCTTCTGATCCCACCAAACACAAAGCATTGTCTTCCGTCCATAGCGATTTGGTCTTGAAGTCGATGTCGCCGGTTCTCTTGGAGTTACCCATGATCTTTTACGCTTAGGATTCTCGAAATAGATCAACTTTTCGTCACCAGTCACAATTCGATGGAGAAATTATTTCCTTTTGTACCTGGCGAGCAGAATTTCGCAAGTGGTTTTTCGGTTTTCCTGCTGTTCAGTCAATGCATGTGGAACCCATTTTCCCACCTTCTGAATCTTGCCCATGGCTTTTAAACGTATGGAAACTGCTTCTTGTGTAACATTTAATTGATCCGCGAGTTGTTGCGTTTGAGGGTCATCCTCATCAAACAAAGTTTGCAATTCGCTGTCTGCAAACTTTTTCGGCGGTCTTCCACGTTCTTCGTTCTCACGTCAAAATCGCAACTTTTAATTTTTTTTTAAACCACGTATAGCACTGTGACTTCCAAGAGCATGATCACCGTAAGCTTCGACAAGCATGCGATGCGATTCTGCAGCAGTTTACTTCAAATGGTATACAAAAATCAATGCTGTCCGCACATCGTAGTTTGTAGGTACAAATTGCGCCATGTTCAACGGTATTAAAGAGTACACTATGATGACATGAAACTTGTCTGTCTGTAAGTTGCAAATCGTTATCAGCAATCAAAACAAGCAAGTGGTGCCAAGGACGCAGTTTTACGGTAACCACAGTGACAGCTAACACCGTCTATGCAGAAATTCCGGTTTCATATTTACACACCTGGTAGTGCATCCTCTTCTTCCTCTTCCCACTCTAACCCAGGAGTTGTCACCAGAAGTTCCACTGCCGGTAAATTGATCTCTCATAGCTGAGACTTAATTTCTGGTAAAATGGGATGATTGTGACGGGGTGGGGGGAAATGACTCAGTAAATCCGACAAAAAGTGTAACTTCTTGGAAGCAAGGAAACTTTAGTATATACGTACAAAATACACGTGGCCTTCGAACTAAAATAAACAACTTGTATGAAAACATTTTGAACAATAATTACCACGCCTTCTCATTAATTGAGACTTGGCTCACCGATAGTCATATAGATTCTGAACTTTTTGATTCACGATATGTAGTGTTAAGAGTTTACAGAAATCTTGCTTCCTCTTGTAAGAATCTGGGGGTGGAGTTCTTTTGGCTGTAAATAAAAAAATTCGAGTGTAGCAAGTTTCCTCCCCTGATATCCCTGGTGTTGATTGTATTCTAGTCAAACTTTTTGTAAATAATGTTACTTGCATATTTGCGTGTGTTGTCTATCTTGTACCTGCGTCTCCTATTTCATTATACCAAGATTATTTTGACTTTACATGTAGTGTGTTACCACCGGAAAACAGCATTCTCCTAATAGGCGAGGAACTGATTTCGATTTTCTTAACAACAACCCGCCGTGAATTATATAATTTGATGAATTTTTACAGTTTAAAATTTTTCAACAATGTTAAAAAAAATATGGTAAAACATTAGCTTTAGTGCTTTCTAACTTTCAAAGTATTGTTGTAACGCATGAACACGACTCGATTGTTCCTGAGGATGTTCATCATCCTGCATTATTAGCTGAATTTATGTACACCAAGCGGATCAAAAATATAGCAAAATCACATACAATTGATTACAACTTTTCCAAAGCCAATTACGAGCAATTGTATCGTGACATTGCATCAGTTAATTGGGAAAGTGTATCGGATGGCTTAACTTTCGACGATGTTGACTCTTTCTATAATTCATTATATGCCATTTTTAATAAATGTATACCACGAAAAAGACCTAAACTAAAGTACCCTATCTGGTTTTCAAATTACTTAATTAAACAAATCAAGAAACAGACATACCACCGTAGAAAATGAAAACACGCAATCGGAGATATTAGTTATCACTATAAATAAATTTAAAGAATTACGTACTGTCTCCAAAAAAGAAATATCTGAAGCCTACAGAACTTATTTGCGCAATTGTGAAACTGACATTTTAACTGAACCCAAAAGCTTTTGAACATTCATAAAAAATAAAAGACGAGAGTCGGAATGCAATGTGCTAAATTACGAGGGACAACAATTAAGTGAAGAAACAGCTATTGCGAATGCATTCATGAAACATTTTCAAGTAGCCTACAACATGTCAAAATGTAACCTTTACATTTTAACTGAACACAATTGTTCTGAAATTTTATATAAATTATTTCTCGAACACATTGAACTGAAGGACGTAGAAAAACTATTAAAAAAACTGAAACCTCGGACATCTTTCGGGGCTGACAAAGTCTCATCTTTTGTTATCAAATACTGTTCTGAAATACTAAAATATCCACTGCAAGCGATTTTCAATAAATCTCTAGTAACCTGTGAGTTCCCTGCCAAATGGAAACTTACCGATATCTGTCCCATTCCTAAAAGCAGTGGCACAAGTAATGATATTAAAAATTATCGCCCAATTGCCATAATTTCTGCACCAGCTAAAATATTTGAAATTATTATACATGAACGTATATACTCACACGTTCGCTCAGTTATCTCGCCCTTCCAACATGGATTCCTGCCAAATAAATCGACTGTAACTAACCTTGTTGAATTCACACATATTTTAGCTAGACAAATTGATAATAGAGGTCAAGTGGACGTAATTTACACAGACTTTTCGAAAGTCTTTGATGTCATTAATCATGACATCCTACTTAGCAAGCTTGTAACATTCAACTTCTCAGAAAAACTTCGCCAGTTAATAGCATCCTATTTGTGTCACCGTAAACACCGTGTTCGTTACAAAAATAGTATAACCGAGGAGTATATTGTAAATTCTGGTGTGCCTCAAGGATCGAACCTTGGACCTCTTTTGTTCTTATTATTTGTGTAAATGACTTGCCTGCTGTCATAACATCCTCCAAGAAACTTCTGTTTGCAGATGATTTAGAAATCTATTGTAGTATTTCCTCCGAATTGGACGCAGTCTCCGTAGAAAATGATATTAATGCAGTCTCCAATTGGTGTAAAACAAACATGTTATTAAATATTAATAGATGTAGTGTAATGTCATATACGAGAAAAACAAACTATTTGAAATTCGAATACAAAGTTAGTGACTCCACACACAAACTCCACCACATCTCGCAACAATAAAGCTCTGACCTGTTCTCAAAGGGGAAGAAACTGGGAGGTAGCTCACTCCAGTACTAGATAGGAAGGAACACTACTACAACACTACTACAACACCAGGGAATTTTTCGGCGTTAAAGAGCTTCTTGAAAATTCTAAACAGATCTTTTCTTCAGATTCTAAATTTGCACCAACTCCGCCCGACACGTTTTTATTAACTCGCTTTCTTGTCTGTCCGGTACAAATTTTGCAATCGCACTTCGCATCATCCGATTTCTTTGAAATTTTGTAAACTTATTTGCTTCCGATGACAATACAGTATTCAATCATTAGATATAGGACATAATAATCCAGTTAACTGTAATTAAAATAATTCGAAAGTATCCTTAAATGCACGCAACGCCGCAACTATTGTTAAACTTGGGTTGCCTATCTCGCAGGGAGTTTAATATTCATCTATTATACATAAAAATAATTTAAAAAGAATTAAAAACACGCATTTTTAAGATTAAAAATTAAAAAAATAATAAATTGAATTAATCTTATGAATCGGAAAATAAAAGCGTGGGTGCTCTTGCTTACCTTATCATAAAATCATAATATCTAAGAGCACCCACGCTTTTATTTTCCGATTCATAAGATTAATTCATCATTTTTTACTTATAAGTCCATCTTGAAAAAGCGTGTTTTTTTAAAAATAGTTTTTTCTTATTTTTTTTCTACTGAATATACTAACAATAATAAATACACGGAAGAGAATTTTGGAAGGAATTAGACCTGGATTTATTCAAGGAACCATCCCAGCAATTTACCTGGTGTGACAGCAAAACCAAGGAAAAGTTCAGTTACGATGGTCGGCTCCCGATCACAAGATCAGCATTCTACCGACTGCTCTATCTTGGCGAAATGTATAGTATAACAGATATGGAATGATTGTAAAAATCTGTGTGGCGAATAACACTTCTGTGGTGCTAACCATTGCCTCTGCCAACACTTCTAGCAGAATGAACGAGAAACAGATAGGTATAAATCGAGCGACCAAGTCGCTTGCACAAGAATGAAATGCGACTTAAAGGCGCAGTTTCGTTTGTGCGATTTTCGCATACGAAGATCGCAAGCAACTGCTGCACGCGTTACTGCATTGACACGTTGAAGGGAAATCAGTGAAGCCGGTTTGGTTTGCGCATCCGACGCATGGTGTCGCTAGCAACTGTTGCAACGACTCCTTCGGAGAGCAATTAAGGTGCAGCAATCGCATGCGTTGTAGAGTGTTTTGCAGTTTCTTTATTCGTGTTTTCTTTGAATTTTGAACTATTTTGTGCCAAATATGAACTTCAGCAGATTGAAAGCTACGTCAAGAATGCACGAAAATACTATAAAATTGTTCGTAACACCCGAAATAAATAGAATACATGCAAAGATGTGATTGTCCTGTAGTAGTTTGATGTTCGATAGATGGCAGCAGACTTTTCTGGCAGCTTGAAGTAACTATATTGTTTTATTTTGAATGGAAGTTGAGTTTAATTTAAAATGCTGATTATATTATTATTATAGTTGTTTGTAATCGTGCCTAATATTCTGTTACTGTAAGAAATATTGTTTACAGAAAGATCTTAAACTCGTAATGCACGAGAAGTAAATCGTATAAATGTTTAAAGTATAGTAAAGCGTCCCGCGACGCCAAATGCACAAACGAAACTACCCAACGAAATGCTTCCGTCGAACGCATTTGCTGAATGCGGTCATCGCATACGACCATCGGCTAAACGAAACCGCAATTTTGT
This sequence comes from Lepisma saccharinum, assembly GCA_022664845.1. Lineage (NCBI taxonomy): Eukaryota > Metazoa > Arthropoda > Insecta > Zygentoma > Lepismatidae > Lepisma > Lepisma saccharinum. The sequence goes on from JAGDQP010004190.1 coordinate 77,777, forward strand.
TCGTCGCCAAGAAAGTGGGAGGAAACGAACGCCCAGAAAACCGACACACCATAGATGACCGCTGTACCACCGAGCCACCGCGTCTCTGATTAGGATTTCTGGAAATGGTAGTTGTTACTATTATAGTTCGATGTTCACAGATGGTGATTGCAAATATAAAGTTTTTGTTGTTTAGACATCAGTGAATTTGAAGAAAAAGAAAGTTGATGATTCATTAACTATTTCCCCTAGCACAGCGTTGAAAAAAAAAATGACAAATATGTTTGAAGAAACCGTGCAAAGTGCAGGTCAGGAATGAAAATTTTAAGTTCCGAACCGCCAATTTCAGCTGCCAATAATGTCTTCACTTTTTTTGAAATCATTGTCCCTACAACAAGTAACGGCCACGGCAGATATTTTTCGATTAACATATGCAGGGTTGGACAAAAAAATCTAAAGACACGTCATACAGGACACGTAAGTGTGGCCCGCCACTGTAAACCACGTGTTGCGGTTGCCGATCGTGTTTTGTTTTCAATGTGTCATGTGGACCTTCTTCTTCCGTCAGCAGTACTCAGTTCACCTGTGAGTGTCGTGGTGTGCAAGTGGTGCGGTAAAATGGGCGACCTGACAGACTTCCAAAGAGGCATGATCGTTGGTGCCCGTCTGGTTGGAGCTTCAGTGACAACAGTGGCGACCATTGTGGGGATATCGACAGGCACTGTGTCCAATGTCACGAGGGCATACACAATGAATGGGCAAACAACGTCTGCAAAGCACAACAGTGGTCGAAAGACAATCCTGTCCGATAGGGACAGGAGGGCATTAAAACGGATTGTAGCAGCTAAAAAGCAGACCACTGCAATGAAAATTACGTCTGAACTCAATTCCGGTCTACAGAACCCGGTTTCATCAAAAACAGTGCGACGGAAACTTCATAAAATGAAAATTCATGGCAGGGCCGCGATCGCCAAACCTCTGGTCACAGCAGTAAATGCGAAGCGGCGTATCCAGTGGTGCAAGGACCACAAGGAGTGGACGCTTGATCAGTGGAAACACGTAATGTATTCCAATGAATCGACCTACACCTTGTTTCCAACAACCGGTCGTGTTTACGTATGGAGAACACCGTCGCAGGCCTATGATCCAGACTGTCTGCGCCCAACTGTAAAGCATGGGGGTGGTTCTGTTACAGTATGGGCAGTGATATTGTGGTTTTCTGCAGGTCCCATCATAGCCCTGCATGGAATGATGAATGCTAAGGCGTATGAGGCCATTTTGGGGGACCAGGTTCTACCCATGGCCCACACATTGTTCCCGGATGGTGATGGCATCTACCAAGATGATTTGGCACCCTGTCACGCTGCAAAAACGGTGCAATCATGGTTTGAGGAGCATGACCAGGAGCTATCACACCTCCCCTGGGTCTCACAATCACCAGATCTGAACATCATTGAGCCATTGTGGTCTGTGTTAGAAAGGCGTGTTCGGTCTCATTACCCTCCACCATCATCCCTTAAGGAACTGAAGCATGTTTTGGAGGAAGAATGGTAAACCACGATTCAGGAGCTGTATACGTCCATTCCACGTCGGATCCAAGCTGTTTTGGACGCAAAAGAGGCCCCACACCATACTACGTATGATTTTCACACTTTTTCAAACGTTTTAGATTTTTTTTTGTCCAACCCCTGTAGTTGTTAACTGTGACAATTTTTCATGTCATGAATTTCGTGAACACGCCTTGATTAATTTTAATGCGCGCTTTTGTAGAGGCTGATTTTAACGGGAAGAAAATGTGTTAACTTCAATGAATTCAAAACAGTTCAGAAATATTCCGAGCTGATTGTTTACAAGGAACTCTGACAACTTGATTTGTGCGAGAACTATTTCAACGGAAATCATTCCACAAATCCACCTTAACTTGCTGTACAACGTAAACTAAAATTCCATTTTCTTCCTCTTACAAATCGAGTTAACATTGTCTTGAAGTGAGTTAAGTCAAATCAATAAAGGCTGAGACTATTTTATATATAAAAAAAGGGGTGGAGGTGGATTTTCTAGCTACGGAAGGGGGGAATATGGTCAAGTCCTATATCTACAATAGGAAAGATATAATCTTTATTAACTAAGTTCATATTCAAAATATTCAACGATGTAGATTTAGTTACAAGGTTTCAGAATTCGCCACACAAAATACAAGTCACTCAGCAAGAATTCCCTTTTCACGTATAAATCAGCCCTGGTTTGTCCTATCCCAAAATCTAATAATACTAGAGACATTAATGACTTTAGGCCAATTGCAATATTACCAGCTTTTGCAAAAGTATTCGAACAAATCTTATACAAGAGAATTGGTAATCATATTCAACCAGTTATTTCAGCTAAGCAGCATGGCTTTGTTTCTCAGAAATCCACGGTAACAAACTTAGCACTTGTTACGGACTACATAGCAAATTCGATGGACGAAGGCAAGCAAGTTGATGTGATTTATATTGACTTTGAGAAAGCATTTGACAGGGTTAATCACAATATATTACTAGAAAAATTAAATCACTATCACTTCTCACCCACTGTGATTAGGCTCCTCTATTCGTACTTAACAAATCGCAAGCAATCAGTTGTCTATAAAGAATACAAATCATATGAATATTCTGCACTCTCAGGAGTTCCTCAAGGTTCGAACCTAGGACCTTTGTTATTCCTTTTATTTGTTAATGACCTTCCTGATTGTGTGTCTGATAATGAAAAATTGTTATTTGCAGATGACTTTAAAATATATACAAAAGTCAACTCTATCGGAGACTGCATAAGACTTCAGCAAAGCTTAGATAATATTGCAAACTGGTGTGCTATTAATCAACTTGGAGTCAACATAAGTAAATGTAAAGTATTATCATTTAATAGAAATAAAACCACTCATCAATTTGATTATTCCATTAATAAAATTGTACTAAACAGACCTACTGTAGTTAAGGATCTTGGTGTCACTTTTGACTCGAAATTGACTTTTAACATACATGTAACAAATATAACAAATGAAGCCTTGAAGTTACTAGGATTCGTAATTAGGACGGGAAGAGAATTCAACAACATATCAACATTGGAAAAAATTTACTATGCTTATGTTCGCTCCAAGGTAGAATATGCTTCTTCTATTTGGAATCCATATCAATTGAAACATTGCCAACAATTAGAGAAAATCCAATCAAAATTTCTTAAATTCCTGACCTTTAAAGAAACTCGAATCTATCCTGCTTATGACAGTTACAATGCAGTCATTAAGAACTTCAATATTCAGAGCTTAGAACAAAGGCGCAACATTGCTGATCTGTTATTTCTGCAAAAAATTGTTCAAAATAAATTAGATTGTATGGATTTAGTTTCGACATTACAGTTTCGTGTCCCATCATCTAAAACTCGCGTTAATAATACTGGTTTCTTCCACTGTAAAAAGGCAAGAACCAATATCTTAATGAGGTCACCAATCTGGAGAATTTGTACTATATATAACCAACTCTGTACAGTTCACAATGATCTGGACGTATGCTATATGTCACCTAAAGAATTTAGAGATACAATTGTCAATAAACTCTGTACAATTACTTTGTAAAGCTTAACACTATAATTAGGCCATTGCCTGTTGTGTTGTCACTAAATAAATAAATAAATAAATAAATAAATAAGTAGGAGTATTTGGGGTATTTTTTTCATTGTTAAAAAAAGGTGGATGTTCTCTGTCATGTACAGTTTCCGACAACCCAGGACTTAAGAAATTGAAACAATGTAATTAGTTTTTAGCTCAAACTAAAACAATTTTTAGTTTCTATTCATCTCCCATGTTGAACAATACGATTTCGTGCAACGTTTTAATTCACGACCTGCGAGCAACTTATGCATAGGCTGTATGAGGAGAGAGAAACTTGTCTATTTCGTAGTTTCAAAGCTTGTGACAGTAAGGTAACACTAAGAGCCTTGGTTACAACCACATACACACGAGCACGGGCCATATCAAGCTAGACAGTTAAAGAAACGTCTCCTCGCTTGAATCTCAGTCGCCCCTGTTGTATGTTGATTCTTTAGATCGCCAGAGTGCAACGTGAACGAAAAGAAGCAGCAGTTTGGAGCTAATAGAAGCGTTTACAGTAGCTTCGAATGTTGTAGTTACGGCTTATACTGTTTATTAAATTCTTCTTTAGTACATTATAGCCTCCATGTTGCATAAGGGAACATGGCTGATATTTTGATGATGAAAGTAAAAATTGAAGCTCATTAGCAGTGAATACAAAGGTAAATAAATTAGACAATGTCTACCCTATCGGACCATTTCCGAGAATGAACCAGACATCAATGACTCAGGCCAGGATTGGGTAGCGAAAGGATGCGGGAAGGAATTGACTAGGACCCAAGATGAATATGGCCCTACCATCTTGGCATATGTCTGGTGTGCCAGGAAAAACCCTGGGAAAACCTCATTCAGGATGGTAGGTCGGTTAGGATCGAACTCAGGACTTCCCGAATGAGAAGCCAACGCTCTACCAACTGAGCAGTTGGTAATTTAGAATGTTTTTGTGTACTTTTTAAGGTATTCTCGCAACATGTGACCTACCCTGTAGTTACCATTGGTTAGCAGTATGAATCAGCTGATTCTCAATTTGTTAGTGTATTGGGATGACGTAACGCTCCTCCTCTCGTTGCCTGTAGTCAGAGCCGGATTTAAACTTTCTTTATGCATGACGCTTGCCGCGTCACTTTATTTGTTGTCACTTACGCTTGAGCTGCTGGGGAGAAAAGAAAAATAAAGATGGTGGTGTTGCAAGTGCGTATTGTGCATGAGTTATATAGCAAGCGTGTTAGCAACTGGCCTGAACGCCTAGCAACACCACCATCTTTATTTTTCTTCCTTCGGTTTTCTCTGGAGGTGAAAGTGTTTATAAACGTATCCATTGTTTTATCTTCTCGTGGTATGTAGATCATCGTCGGCTGTCTTTGAGACGACATAAAATCAGACAACATTCGCATAAATGCACTCATTTCCTATCATTGTTTTATAGAACGCACCGTTCGTGTGGTTCTCAAGTCGCTTGAGAACGGCGTTTGCATAAAAGCAGCCTTATGCTTATGTGGTTTAATAATATTAATAACTTTAAAATAAAACAATAGTATTTCGGTCCATCCGTCAATACGTCGTTTTTTGTTTTTTTTTTAAAAAAAAGCTAACAACTTCAAAGTTCCAAAATCACTAAGAATGGACAGACACTACAAACCCATTCGCTTCGTTGAAATACGTGGGCAATTCTTTGAATGTTAAAAAATATTTATGTCCTGAAGGTATAAGGTCAAGTTAGGACGAAAAATAGTTTTTTCTGCTGTCATAAAAAAACAGGTTAGGATATTTTTGAAAATTTTAAGGCCTTTAGCCATCTTTGGTTCAGACCTGGCTGGGTATGGAAGGGTAGCAGACGGGCCGGACGGTTCCTTAGATATGGTACCATCCGGTCGTTTGTGTGGTGAAACTGAAGAAAACTCTGGAAAACCTCAGTCAGGACGGTCGCAGCAGTCTGTTTGTTTTCGAGAGGTCGCTCGGGTTAAAGGTGTATTTGGTGCTCTCCCTACATGGTCCTTGATTTTTTTTTCTTTTGCTAAGTATGTTTTCGTCTCACGTTTTAAATAGCGAATTCTAATTTCTCCTTGTAAACTGCTCCCCTAATCCCGGGCCTATTGAGCCTAGTGGTAAATCTGGCCCTGCCTGTAATTATCATCGATAATCATTGACTCACTGGATTCTCGTAACACCGCAGACCCTGCAACAAGAGAAGAAACATTTGTGAATTTTAAATAGTGTGATCAAGATGTGTATTACCCAAGAGCGTATACTATGGACTGTCGAGGCTGCTACCGCAGCCTAAGCTTGTGAAGAAACATTGTAATTTGCACAAGTAATATTAATTACACGAAAGTGAGGCAGCATGAACAGAAAATCTTTGCGTAATATTTTTTTTAGATGTATTTTCCAACCTTGCCGAAAGGCTTCGCTTCTTCTCAGCGCAGTCTGGTACAGAAAGCTGCATGCTGTAATACACACCGTTCCACGTGAGATGGGAGGCTTTCCTCCAAGTAATTCCGAATTCCGGAATTGACTTCGGACTTCACCTCTACTTTGACCTGTGCCAGCACCAGTGCACATGTATGCAAAATTTGATTAACAGACACACCAACATTCATATATATAATTGGAACTTACTGTAATTAATAAAACAAGAGACAATATGTATGAATATAAATGCATGATAGGCGCTTAGTTCAGCAGGATATAATAACCGGCATTGATATTTTCTATTTGTTAGTCGATGTTAAGAAAAATGAGAATTAGGTACAGAACTGTAAGATAACCAACATTCAGTCGTTTGCAAAATATGAAGGGGTCTACATTCTTTCTTACTCTGTTGTGGGAGGCGCATGGCCTTTCAATTCTTTGCTTTTTTAAAACTGATACTACGTTCGTGTTTTTGTTCTAGATTTTGCCTCACGCTTGGAGGAGTTAGCTAGAAGTAGCGCCTTACACCAGAGAAGTATGTGCTATATATTACTATTCATTATTTCTGTACGGTGGCAGTAAACTTTAACTCTCTTGTTTAGACCTCTGATTACTTACAACTGCATGAAGCGTTCTCCTTTTGAGATTGATATGTACTTTCTAAAAGTAAGATTTAGCTTAAAGTGGAGCGCAAATAGGTGATAGATTAATCTGTGCAAACAGTCGGCGGTAAGTATCGTAAGTCAAAACAAAGGAGGAAATGTTCCTGTGCTCATGGTTAATTTTGAAGGTGGAGATGGCCACATCATCGCACATAATATCTTGGCAAATATTGACGTGTCGATGGATTGACCGAAGGAATGTTTTTAGGTAAACTTACGATTGAACGGTTACACATTAGAGGGAATTCGAATGCATGCCACCCAATTTAATTCCTTCAGAATGGAACTCGTATGATGGGAATTACCTCCCTCAAACTTTAACTTCGCTCGTATAAGTTTTTGATACGAGTTTGGTTATTAGTGAAATTGTCGAGATATCAAGGCGCGAATGAAGTATAGCTCCGAAACTACACATTTTTGGCATACATTCATAGGAACATTTTCTCTTTCACCTAAGATACCCAACGCCGAAAGTTTAATGCTAATTACTCTATCTTCCAGTACGTTGTTGAAGAAATATTTTTTTGGACGCTCGGTATTTGGTGCGTTAGCAATGTATGGAATGCAGAACAGCCTATGTTGAATGGTGTTGGTCACTCTGCATGCAAGATTATGGAGCAAAAGAGTCAACTTCCTAATTGAAGTACTTTCGACGCTTCACCCAGCAAATTTCGGAGTGTTATTCTTATTTTGGGATAGATAGATTTTTTCCTGTTTTATATTGCATATTGTGTGCGCTTGTGAAGTTTATCTGTTCTGAAGATTTGAGTCAGTGTTTAGTGCCAGTCATATAAAAGATTCTGAGCTCTTTACTACCATATTGTTTCATAAAATTACATCTGTGTGTGAGTACCTTTCTTGCTACATGTAGTCAATATTTTTCGTGATCATTGGCCAAATATTGCTTTCATATGAGAACTAAGAAGAGAACGTTAATTGTAGTGCAGTGAACGGTGCCGGTTCTTCCGCAAGTATTTAAGAGTTGTGAGTGGGGTGGTATATATACAATGGCAGGGGTGACGGTACGATTTACTATAGTTTTTTTTTTCGTCTTTGACAAAATTGTGAATCTCCTCTAGTATATACTGCGGTCTTTTTCGACTTTTCCATATTTTTAACGTTTTGAATACCAGTGACATTATTTTCACGCCATTGATATTGTATTTAAGGTTAATTTCTTCGTTTACTACAGCACTAAAAATAAAGGAAGCAGCTTTCACATAAAAAAAATGTCGCTTTCTATTCTTAGGAGGCCAGGGAGTTAGTAAATCCCCAGCTGACATTGATGATGTGGCCAGAGGCATGATTTTTATTGTTTACTCAAGGGAATCTTTTAAATACAGATGCCATTTTATCCCGCCGTGAGTCCACATACAAGTGTCCGTTTGAGTGGCGATGGAGGACGAAAGTGTACCAGAAACTTGATGAACGAATATGCATACGCATTTCTGTTGTTCGTAGTTAGATTGTGGCTTACATTTTCGTAATTTTTCGATGCTATTGAGCCATGAATAGATAGAAAGAACTTATGACCTTTCGCAATAACTTTACATCGAACGCAAAAAAAAAAAAAAAAAAAAAACTCTTAGAAGCTTTATTGTGATAAACAGAACCCGACGGTTCGACTGACTCGAGTGAAAAAACAAAACAAAAGAAAAACGAGAGTAGTCTTATACCGATACGAGACAAGAAAAACTAAACAGTCATTTCTTATGAAATCTAAAAATCTTTAAAATAAATGAAATTGCACTATTTTTTAAAATTTGTGAAAAGTTGCACATTCATTCTATCATGTTAGCAGAAACGTAACGTATATTTACAGCTTTTTTCTTCTTACCATTCAACCGTAGCAGCCATTTTTCATCGATCATGTGTGCGTCATTGAGCGTTTACAGGGCTTTGCTAAAATCTATATTTCCAAACGTATACGAAAGTTATAATCCCGGGATTGGTGACATTTTGATAGTACATGACTAAACTGTGACATAAAATTGGTAATTTGTACAGTTTCATGGCAATGTAGGAGTGCGTCGCTTTCGACACGCAGAATTGCTTGATTGTGCAACTTTGGTAATTTTTTAAATATATGTGTACTGGATATTTTTACCTGAAATTTGTAGTAGTATATAGCTCTGTGTTGAATATCAACCGTAGTAAGTAACTTTGCTAATATTTTATTTCCTTCTAGGCCGGGTTCGAAATGAAACGCTTTGCCTTCGTTGACATGCTGTTGTTCTCTAGCCAATGATTACCATATTGACAAGACGAAACAAAGTTTCCAGACGTTCACGAACCGGAACGGCGTTCCCATCTGCTCCGATCCATTTCGAGCCCTGTTTCTAGATGAAATATCTGGTGTAGTAAAAAGTAATCCATTATTTTGCCAATAGATTGCTTCAGTGATCTGTAGCTCGCGTTGTATAAGTCCGATCGGGTTCAACGAGATGGCGTTCAAACGATGAGATTGCGTACTACAAACACTGTTCAGATAGTTGTGATGAGTTGCCTCAGTGTTGTGTGAGCGCGCGTCAAAATGGGCACTAGCAAAGAGAAAATACGCTATATTTTAGTTTTTCTTCGATAAAGGCGAAAACGCAAGCCAGGCGGCTGCAAATGTGAATAATGTTTATGGTCCTGATACTGTAACAGCCAATCACGCGCAATTTTGGTTTCGTCGATTCCGTGCCGGTAATTTTGACGTCAAAGATGTACCACGCACTGGAAGGCCA